>PVLC010001333.1:74455-111563 GCA_004027655.1 Graphiurus murinus | reverse complement strand
AAGTCTCCCTGTGAGAGCTAATTCTTCATTTTGACAATGGGGCCCAGAAAGGAGAAAGGATTTGGCCACAAAATGAAGATGAGAGCTCTGTGCTGTCATCCATTTCCTTTTTATTGATACACATGTCGTGGCTTCCATGCAGGAGTGATGGAGGGTGCTGGAAGGAAGGAACAATAGTAGGAAAGTGTTCACAGGAGGAAAGACAGATGGTGCCTTTAAGTGTCCCCATGTGTCCGTACCCTATAGGTCAGTGGTGTGGGCTTTAGGATGGGAAGCTGGGAAATCAGAACCCTGGAAAGCAGGGTCCAGATCTGCATGCTGCCGCTCACTTGCAGCTGGGAGCTGCACACTCAGGCACCTGGCTGCTCCCTCACCTGGGAAGGAGGGCCAGAAGCTTAGGGCCACAGGGAGGGGGACCTTGGGGGCTGTGCTGAGCCTCCATTGTCAGCCAGCCTCATGCTCATTGTCCCAGAGGCTCGGGGTGGGATGGAGGGAGGCAAGATCATGTCCCCAGGGAGACAGAGTCAGGACTGTGGCCCTTCCCTGACCCCTCCCTCCTGCTCCTAAGGCTCCCACCATGGCACAGACACCCTGCACCTCCCGGGTCTGGATGAGAGCAGCCAGCTGGCCGCCGAGGTGTTTTTCCACGCAGCCAGGGGCCCGCCGTGTCTGATCTGGCAGGCAGGCAGTGACTCACCACTAGCAGGACTCTGGCTGGCGTTATTTTGAGATCCGGCTTGGTGATGGACAGATGTGACAGCTTTGTTCTCTCAGGGCCCCTTTGATTTGTGAATCCCCTTTTGTGGCTTGTGGGGGATGCTCAGACCCTGCTGTTTCTGGGCTCCAGCGTGCGCTTGGCTGGGCAGGCCGGGCAGGCTGCAGTGGGGGTGGCCGACAGCGGGCGGACGGAGCACTGGCCCGAGAGGGCTGAGCAGTGGTTGGCTCAGGCTGTGCGGGGCTGGCTGGGTGGTCGTGGAAGAATGAGTGCCTGCTCAGAGTTGGTTGTGAATGGCCAGATCACAAACCACAGGGCCAGACAAGGGCCCCCCTGTGGTGCCTGGGCCCATGCCCAGAGCTTGCCCAAGTATCTGTGAGGGCTCAGGACGGACCCAAGAGAAGCCTCCGGACACTCAGGAGGCAGCCAGCCTTGGGAAAGAGGACTTAGGGCCAGAGAGGGCTTGGCTAGTAGGAAAGGACTGGGGCCCACCAGTTGAGGTCTGCAGGGCCTCTCTAATGGCATTGCCTTCAAGTTCAGCAGGGTTACATAGGAGAAAGAGTATTGGAGCCAAAGAGAGACGGTTTAGATCCTGGCCCTGTTCTTAGTTGATGCTAAGATCAGGGTCCACTTCCCACTAATCCCTCACCTGTCAAATGGAATCATACTACCTATCTGTCAGAGTTTCAAAAGGTTTAAATACACCCTAACACCTGGAGATGTGCACAGCATTGAGTCTGCTCAATCAGTGTAAGCCACCCACCCAACACACACACATGCACGCGTGCACACACAAACACATAGGTGCACACACACACTGCTGACTCCCAAGACCAACTCAGCACACACAGGAGGGCTGGGTTTGGTTGTAGAAAAGTTCATTTTGCCGGTACTCTTCCTAGCTAGACACAGAGCTCCCACTGGTCACAGCTTCCTAAAGAAGAGGAAAACACAGACCCCAAGACAAGGTTTCCTGAGTGAAAGAGGGGCAGGATGAGAACCTAGGAGCTTGACAGGTCCAGCAAGCTGTGACTTGCCCCAGAGTTTCAGGTCCCTGGCCCAAGGCCTCCACCATGTGAGGAGATGGCAGGGGAGTCCCTCCTTTTGATGTAAAATCTGGTTTGAGAGAAGCCTATGTGTTTCCTTGGCCTAGCAGGACATCCCCACCAATGGCTGGAGTGGCTTCCTCTGGGACCCCACCAGAAATGGGTGCCCACTCCCCTTTAGGCAGCTCTCAGTGCCAGCCTGGCCTCTAAATAGTGAAAATCTGTAGCAGTTGAACCTTATTACATTGTCTGGGACCTCAAAACCCAGATCTGCTCCCTCAAGACAAGCCCATGATGCTCTGGAGAGTCCACAAGATTTCTCATCTCCAGAAAAAAAACATCTACCCACCTTCCCTGCAGGCAATGGTGCCAAGAGTCCCATTCTTTTCTGAAGCCATTGATAAGGGGCAAGCCTCACCTTTAATCTGGATAAGAGGGTTCTGGTTGGCCTCTGGATCTGGTGTTGGAAACCCTTTCTTGAACCACCCTCCATAAGGACCTGGGTGCCTTCTGGTCCTGCCAGGGGCAGGGTGGTCAAATGTCTGGGAGCCTCATCTTTATCCCCTATCATGGCAGCTTTAATGCTATGGCTCTCAGCTTTTCCATCAGAAATCAGAGGGCAATAATAGTAACTGCTTGTAAAGTGCTTGGAGCACAGAGGAGAAAAGGTGTCAGACAAATGTGAAATGTTATTCCTGGCACAGGCCAGAGGATGGAATGGAAAATCACCAGCAGAAAGTGCGGACACAGAGGAAGCCATTTGTCTGCTCTGCTAGACAAGTGGATACAGGAAAAGGGGTCTTCCCCCTGCAACTGGGTACACCCCAGGTCATCCAGAGGGCTGGAGGAGAGGAAGGCAAACACAGGGAAGAGATATGCCTTCTAACGTTGCCTGCTCATTGAGGAGCCATGCCTTCAGCATATAGACAAATCTCCCTCGCACATCCTAGAGGAGGCTGCCTGTGGATAAACCCAGGTGCCCGGAGCCCCCAGGAAGCCTCCCAGACCAAAAACATTGCAGCAACCATCTGGAAGAACCAACCCACTTCTTGACTGGAACGCCCAAGACAGATGCAGCAAGGTGGTGTGTGTGATGTGAAGACCCAGTAAAGAGACAGACTAAGCACTAGAGGATTCAGACTCATAAAAGAATATTCTGGGAAGAAAACATCTTAGCTGTTATAAATGCAACCTACCACTCCCTGTCCTTCAAATAATCATAGTAATTGAACCAAAAGATAAAGTCCAGGAAATCTGTCAGAACTCAGGGCAGAAAGACCAGAAGGAACTTTAGACTAAGATGACTCTATATATTGTTAGGATGAATAAAAATACTATGTAAAATTTTAAAATATTGTGAATAATGAAAATATCATAAATAGGGAGAGAGAACAATAATTTATCAATGAATGAGTCAGACATTTCATGAACAAAACTTAGTGGAATCTTATTGTTGAAATTCATTGGAATTCTAAAACTTGTTGGTATTAGATAGAATCATGGTCAGAATGGGAGATTTAAACACAAGCCACATTCCCAGATAGGAAGACTTAATATAAGAAGGATATCAGTCCTCCCTCAATTGATTCAAACATCAAATTATCCTCCTTGAATCTTGGCATCTAAAACTTGTGGATGAACAATTAGAGACTTCTATTGAGAACTTTGGATATGAACCCAGCACTGCAAAGGTCAGGGGAAGCTTAGCATTCTCTCTAGTTAGGATGATGGAGGGAGTGATGGAGATGTGGGAAGAGGCGGAGTTGACAGTTGGTGGAACTGACAGTTGTGGAAGACGTTGATGGTAGAGGAGAAGATGGTGGTAGAGGCAATGGGGTAGAGGTGATGGTAGTGGGGAGATGGTAGTAGGGATGACGGTGGTGGGGGTGATGGTGATGGGTGTTAGAATAGTGGGGGTGATGGTGGTGGGTGGTGGTGGGGGTGATGGTAGTAGAGGTGATGGTGGTAGAGGTGATGGTGATGGAGGTGATGGTGGTGGGGGTGATGGTGGTGGGTGGTGGTTGGCGTGATGGTTGTGGGTGTTATAGTGGTAGAGGTGATGGTGGTGGAGGTGATGGTGGTGGGAGTGATGGTGGTAGAGGTGATGGTGGCGGTGATAATTGTGGGGTGATAGTGGTGAGGATGATAGGGTGGGGTGGGGTGGGGTGGGGTGGGGGGTTATGGTGGTAGAGGTGATAGTAGTGGAGTTAACGGGGATGGGGTCTGGTGGGTGGGATGATGGGGGAGGGTGGATGACAGAGGAGGAGATTCATTCTGGAGGTGATGGTAGAGTTGGTAGCAATGGGTTGGCTGCATCCAGTATCCAGATAATGGAGACATTGCAGTGGAATCATTAGAACTGCCTCTTATCCACAAGAACCCAAGCGCCATGGCACCAGCAGCCTCTGGCTGCCCCCACAGGCCATTTGGCTCTGTTCTTGGTTCTCCAGCCTCCCTCTGTCCTGGACTTTTTTTTTTTTTAACCAAAAGTTGTTTCCAAAAATCTTATCCTTTCACTAAAGTATCCAGTATCCACCTAATAAGTCTCTTTTCTGCCTGAATAAGTCAGGTTCTACAGCTCTCAAGCAAGAATGCTGACTGGCACAAAGTGTTTTCTAATCTGGAGTCAAGGCAGCCTTTTGTAAGCAAGGCAAGAAACCAGAAATATTGTTTTGAAAGTAAGAGACTGACTAATTGAACCACAGAATTTAAAACCACCCAACAAAAAGAGGGGAAGGGCCAAGGTACTAAGGGAGTGTAAGAAATAGGAAAGCTGGTAACACATGATGAGAGTAACTCAGGTCAAAACAGTGGAATGCCATTTTTGCCCTTCATGTTAGCAAAAAAACATGTAAATAATATAGCATCCAAAGTGTTATGGAGTGTGAAAACAGACTTCCATACAAAGCACTCGATAACACAAAGAGGCAGTGGAAATTAAGAAAATTCTCTCAATATTTAAAATAAGAATTTCTCCAACTCAAAATGTTATTTCCTAGTATTTACCCTATGAAAACACATACACAAAAGCTGAAAATGTTAATAGTTATATTTTTGTAACAGTCCCAAACTGTAAACAATCCAAATATCATCAACAAGGGATGATATTCGCTTCCAAATAAGCAAAATATGGAATAAAAAAATATGGGAAACTCAGAAGGAAGCAAAAAGTGATAAATTGAATTCTGTTTACTGATAAAGAAGACACCTATTTTTGTGTGTGTGTGAAAAAAAGCTATTGCAAACACTCTATATAGTCTGATTCAGTTTTGCTTAATTTTTATTAATTGAGAGGAGGTGGCTCAAAATTGAGAGTTTCACTTTAGACACTTTTGTAATAAGTAATACTGTCACCAGCATGTTCTACTTTTGCGATTTCTGGGCATAACTCAAAGTAAAAAGGAGTTGATGTGGAGAGGAATATCTTCATAGGGATAAGTCAACACAAGTGTCAGAGTTGTCATAAATCATTGTGAGCCAGCTAGGGGTGCTAGGCTGGGGGTGGGCTGGACCTTGGACTGTGCCCATGCCTTCCTGCAGGGATAAGTGAAGGAAGGCAGGAGGAGGCATGAAGGGTGCTTGGTTTTCTTACAGCCTCAAGACAAATCCCTGCACAGTTCCACTAATGATAGAAACACAGCAAGAAAAAAAAGTAATAGTTCCCTTGGTTATGAACTGCCTTCCTCCCTTACTGTTCCATCAGAAGAATGAAATAACTGGAAAAGAAAGTCCTCGTGCCACCAATGGCACCAGGGACAGATGAAAAGGTTGTTTATTTGAGCCCATAAGTACAATCGACTTTGTTGCAGCACATCCTAGTGGAATATTACCAGGGGGCTGCCTGACATCCCTTTATGGGTCTAAAATAAATGACAGGCAGGACCAATAAAACTGCTGTAGAGACTCAGCCCAATTTTCCATTACATTTTGTAAAGAAGGTGGAAAGATGGGCCTGCCTGTAATGGAGCTGGATGGAACTCACATGTCCCCAGTGGAGCATTCGCAAGTCTGAGTCAGTGGGGTGTTTTTGTCATCCAGAGGTACCTGAGGCGATAGCACAGTCCATCGGGAAGATGAGCATCAGTCTGTTGAGGGAAAATGGTTGATTCTGTGAAGGATCCTACCGGATGAGTTCCCAGTGGGAATGAGAGGGGGATCCATCTGGCTGAGGAAGGGTGGAGTTCTTGGCTTATGTGATGGAAAACAATGAGCCAGAGAGGTTTATCTAGGAAAGCAAGAAATACACATTCAAGGGAGAATGTGAGCCATCTCTAGAGTGAGAGATGCATTTGGGGGTTCATGGCCTTTCTTTGATAGAAGACTTCCCTGAGGAGTGAGCAGGAGGAGGAATCTGAGGACAACATGCTCACAAGATGATTTAGGGTGTCTTGGTCATCTTTCAGACCCTGAAGGGGCCTTCACTGTCTTACCAATACTGTCCTCAGACCAACAGATACCTCTCCTCCTAGGCTGGGTGCGGGGGTCCAGCCCTCCAGGCAGTGGGATCGAGGGTCCTTTGATAGGTGTGGATTGAGATGAGGTCGAGAGAATACGCTCACACTGCATGCAGTGTAGAAGCGTATCTATTTATTGCTTGTTAGTAGCTGTTTTTTATACTATCTTTTTTGCAGTGAGACATATAGAACAAGAATTTTTACAGTCTTATTTTTCTAAAGGTTGAGTAGGTACATCTTTAACTAGAAAAGCCATTTCCCATGACATTTAATGGGGTTAAGAAAACGGTAAAGGTTACAAAATACAGTATGTATATAAAGATTCTTTTAGTAGAAAGCAGTGTTAAAGGTTAATGAACAGCCTCTATTCATTAATTTAAATCTTTACTATTTGTTTGGCTCCGTTAAGCAGTGTTCTTATCTTTGTCTCAGGCAGCTAGAGAGTTAATGTGTCTGGTGAAGTTCCAGGGAGACAAGGTGGAAGTGGGCAGACTATCTGTCTTAAAGCCTTCTTTACTCATAGGTAAAATAGTAGACCTAAATCTCTTTCGCTTATTTACTTTATTTCTATACCTGTGTGCTGAAAGGGAGCATAAGACTGTTTAGTAATTAAGCTTGCAAAGCCCGTTTCCTGACTAATGTTTGTATGTGGATAATGAATTTCTTATGGGTTGTCTTGAGGCACTGTTTTTTCAGCTAATATTGAGGAATCATAATCCGTCTATCCACCTTCTGTTTCTAAGAAATTTTCCTTTATAATTAATGTGAAAGCAAAACCCAAAGCACCCTAAATTTCCAGAATATAACATAATGCAAAGTGGGATATGCCATGAATTCCTTCTTTTGGAATCGTCTGCCTTGCAGGACTCCAGCAGACCAAGCATTGCTCAAGATCCAGCTATTAAGGAGCTGTGGCAGCTGGGTAATTAAAAGTTCAAGGCATTGTGTAAGTTTCCAGTAAGGTATCTGGGGCCACCTTTCTGTGTCTTTTGTGTGGTCTTTTGTTGTCTGATCCATCAATACCTTTTTAAGCTCACTTACCAGTGCTCAGGGTAATTGGTAAAGATCTATAAATTCCCAGAATTGGGACTAACAGGCCTGGCTGGGGAGTCAGGGTACTGGAGAACTTTGCCACAGACTTCCTATTAAGCTTATATTTTCCTTGTTCTTCCTTTATATTTCCTTTTTCATTATTTCTTTTATGTCTTCTATCCTACCTCAAGTGCATGCTGGAGTGACTGGGCAGGGCCAGGGGACAGGTGGAGCTGGTTTATCCAAACACCAGGTTCCAGAGAAATGGTACTCAGCTGCTGTTCCCACTGGGCCAGCTTGCCTTTCAAAAGAACCTGTGGCAGAATGTACTTTGTGGAAATGAGTGCATCCGGAAATGAGTACATCCCGGAAATAAGTGCATCCCAAAAATGAGTGCATCCTAGAAATGAGTGCACCCTAGAAATCAACGCTTCCCACAAATGAGTACTTACCACAAATGAATGTTTTCCAGAGTAAATTGGGTGCTCAAACAAGGGCTGAAGGGAAGTCCCTGCTAGAAGTGGTGGGATTGCGTTCAAACTATCCTTTTGAATGACTTTGGGTTAGCCATATCTCCAAACCTTGTTTTCCCTTTCTATAAAATGGAAATGATGCCATCTTCCTCACAGGAGAGTCCTATACCTTAAATGAAATATACAACCATTTCCCAGGATAGCCATAACCCAATGCCACAAACTGGCTGACTTAAGTAACAGAAATGTATTGCCTCCCAGTTCTAGAAGTTGGAAGTTGGAGATCAAGGATGGTCCCTCCAGAGTGCTGTAGGGAGAGTCTTTCCCATTCATATTAAATTCGAGGCCTGTCCTAATACCTTGCTTGTTATTACTAATTGCATGTGTAACTCACTGCTTCTGAGGTACTGGAGGTTAGGACATCAATGTATGAACTGGGGTTGTGCTTGGGGGAGATACACTTTGACCTATAACAAGTGACATATGTAAACTTTGACCTATAACAAGTGCCATATCATAGCTCCTCAGTGAAGGGCATTTATCCTTGTCTACTAAGTCCCTTCTTGTCAGCATCCGGGTTTACAGGAGGAATGAGGGTGGGAAAGAAGCCACCTTGTCTTGAGTTTCTTCTCCAGGTCGGGGATCTCCCACCCCATTCAGCTTCCACCCCCCTCCACAGCCCCCTTAGCTAGGCCATTGGTCAGTCCCTGTGGTCAGCAGACAGAGGCAACTCCCCAGCCTCCAGGGGCTTCTGTCTACTGAGGTCTGCTGATAGACCAACGCCTTGCTGACACTTGGTCTGACCAAGTAGCACACTTGTCTCTCTCTTAATCCCAAAACCAAGCTGTGACTGCTCAGGGAGTAGGGTCTACCAGTGAGCAGTCTTCAGTGAGGGTCTGAAGGATGCATGAATGAAGGAATCACAGTTTCAGTGGCAAAGTTGTTGTAATTTGCTTAATATAGTGGCTGCCTCAGTATCCACTTTGAAGTTCTTGACACCCTATTGTGCCCTGTTGCCCTTAGCAGAATTCAAACAAAGTTCCCTTTCACACATGTTTGTTTGTTGTATTAGCCAACTTACAAACCTGAGGGAAGACCTAAGGAATAAAGACAGCATAGGCCCACCCTCTCAGTGCCTCTGTTTCTGTCTCTTTCTCCGTCCTCACCTCCCCAGTGAGTTCCCTGCCACCTTCAGAATTCTAGTTGGCTTCTTATCAGTGCCCTCTACCTCTGGGGCCTGTGAGTAATAAACGTCATCTGCTTTGTGTGTTTTTATTGAACCTCCTCATTGTGTCTCACCCGACACATACACCTGAGCCTAGTTTTCCCTCCTGTCTGGGCTCTCCTAGAGAGTGACTATCTTGGTGGATGGCCACTCTCAGAGCTCAAGACCAAATAAGAAAGAAACCAGAATAATGCAACTTGCAACAAAAGCGAAGCCTGTCCAAACTCCAGCCTCGGCCACACCTGCCTAAAGGCTCCCTAGTCACGTGCAAAGATACCTGGTCTCTTTTTTTCAATGGTAACTGGCCAAGCCACCAAGCACTTGGCACAGATTTTTATCCAAAACCCATTAAAGCTTTTGGCTGTTCAGAAAGGGCACAGATATAAGCGTCTGCAGAACAGGGCCTGTGCTAACCTCAGCTCCTCTGGGAAATATCAACATTCCATCAGCAGCTTTCCACAAATGAAGCAGAATGCAATGACACTGGAAAAGACCTGCAGGCTCATGAGGCCTGGGGGTTAAGTCCTGTTTCCTGCTCTGTCCTCCCGTGTGACTTGAAACATGTCACTAAACCTCAGAGCCTCTGTGTCTGACTCCTAAAAGTTGGGTAAGAATACCTCCTCTTGCTATAAGAAGCAGAATTACTTCTCAGGGGTGTATTTGCAATGTGTCAGCCCCATGATACACACCAATAGAAATTTCCAAGTTGCCCTCAGAGGTATCAACCCCTAGGACATTTTGCCTCCCTGAGCAGTGAGAAATTTTCTCAGCCTGCATCTAATTCAGTGATGTTATGAACTAAGTGTTTGTGTCCCTCCAAAGTCTCATGTTCAGACCCTGACCACCAACATGATGGTATTGGGAGATGGGGCCTTTGAGAGGGAATGAGGATTAGATGAAGCCATAAAGGGGGAGCCTCATGGTGAAATCAGTGTCCTTACAAGAAGAGACTCCAGAGCTTCCTCTCTTCTCTGACAAGGACATAGTGAGAAAGTAGCTACCTACAAACAAGAAGCAGGCCCTCACCAGAGCCCGACCATGCTGACTGCTTAATCTCAGACAACCACTCTCCAGAATAGCAAGGAAATAAATTCCTGTTTTATAAGCCATCCTGTCTATGGTATTTTGCTCTGAAAGTTCAAGTTGACTAATAAAAGTAAAAATTATTTCAGCTATTCTTACTTATTAATAATTCATTGACTATTTCTTATAATCTTTAATTATATTAAACACACTAAGAAAAATTAATTATCTTTAAAGAATACCAAGGAGAAAAATAAAAACAGCTTTTTTTTGTATTTTGTAGCTGAGTTGTCAAATGTGGTAGCCACAAGTCACATATGGTTACCGAGCACTTGAAATGCGGCTAGTCCAAATTGAGATGTTTTGTATGTGCAAATTACACAATGTATTCCAAAAACAACAACAAAAATATGTAACGTTAATAATTTTTATTGATTGCATGCTGAAATACTAATATTTTGGATCCATTGAGTTGAGTAACACACATAAAAGAAATTAATGTCAACTGGCTCTCTCCTTTTTAATGTGGCTATGAAAAAAATATAAAATTACATACTTGGCTCATATTCATGGCTTGTCTTCTATTTCCATTGGACAGCACTGGTCTGGAATCTGAAGCAATGGGCAAACTGTGGGTTTTTGAGTTAAACAGCTCCATATTCTGAGGCAAACTCTGTCATTACCAGCTTTGTCAACAGGACAACCAACCTAACCTGCTTTGACGCTCAGCTTTCCAGGACATGAAATGGGGGTAAGAATTTATCTTACTGTGCACAGGGAACATTGGGTAGAATCAGGCAAATAGAATGCCTAGTGGAGTTTGTTACCCAGTAGAAACTCATTTCCAATGCCCTGGTTAGTAGGAAAAGAAAACTATGCTGTCAACACTGTTTTAATCAGCACCAGCTGCAGGGCTGGTGGCTTTGCAGAGATGGAACTCAAAGCAAGCACAGCCAGTGAGAGAAAGTCAAGCCACACAGAAAATCCTAAACATCAGGCTCTTTGAAAAGTCTGTAGTTTGGGGGGAAAGAGCTTTCTTTGAATGCATCTTCTTTCATTTCTGTAAAGTTTGCTCTAAACTGTGGACCACATCCTTCATCAGTAGAGAGTTGTGGTGGCTCAAGACTGGTGCTGGGTGCTCTATAAACAAGTCCTAGCTAGACAGAGCTTGATCCACTCCTGTCTTCCCCATGCCACAGGCAGACTTAGAAGCTCTGTGTGGGTTGTCACGTCTCCCATTTTTCAGGCATCACTCTGCCTTGCAGGAGTTCCAGGAGCTGCACACTATGGCATGCTCACAGAGACTCATCACTACAGTCTACACAGCCTGTCCTGTAAATATAACTGAGATGAAATACAATTGGAAGAATGCAATGGGAAGAAGTTGTACATCTTGTTGTTGTCATTGTTTTGCTGTGTGTGTGTGTGTGTGTGTGTGTGTGTTGCTAGGGATATAACTCAGGGCCTTGCACATACTAGGCAAGCACCCTATCACTTAGTTACCTCCCCACCCCCATGAAGCTGCATATCTTGTCTTGGGTTAGTTGCCCAGGCAGTCCTATTAAAGGCCTGGGGGGTTGCTTACTACAGACTGGGTATACATACGACTTAGTGCTACAGAGCAGTCTGGAGCATAGGGTTTCCAGAACATGAGTGCAAAGAACTCTTGTGCACAGGGTAGATAGTGTAAAGATGCTTAGTTTTCCATATTGCATTCTCAGAGAGAAAAAAAGTGGGGCTGTTCCAAGGAAGGTAGTTTCCAAGTAGAGGAATGTTAAGTGTTTAATCTAAAAGAGGATAAATGTCTGGGATCTATCAATACTGGATGCTATGCATGGGAGGAAAGTTCTACTCTCACTCTGCAGCTCCTTTGAGTAGAAGAGTAGCCAGTGGGTACACTCTCTGGGACAGAGATATTTTGCTCTCATAAGCAAGAATGTATTTCTTTAACTATGCCCTTTCTTATTGCTTAAAAAATCAAAGGTAAATGGAATGAATAAATGAAAAAACAAGCTATTGTGTTAGGCTAAAGGCTCTATGTTCCTGAGGTGTCCAAGTAGTTGTCACTTGTGCTCTGTCACGGAGATCTTTTTTGAGCAAGGACCTCCAAGCCTGGGCTTGAAAGTGCAGCCATAACTGCAGCCCGACAGCACCCGAGCATTCCCATGAAGCTCTGAGGGCCCGCTTTCCACCTGTCCACTGCGTCATCAGTATCCGGTGCCTCCCTCAGCTACCTGGGCATGCTTGTGAATGTGGAAAGATGTTTTGCAACTTTTCTTCTCTCCTGAAAAATGTATCACTTTCTCATCAGGTTCACTTTTCTTACCTCTGCCCAGACTCCGGTGACTTCAGGTTCTTGGTCCCATTATCAGGCACGGGGACTCCCAGACTAGCTTTCTCTCTCTTGTCCAAATTCACAGACAAATTAGAGCCAGTAGCAGAAGATGAATCACGAGGAATAGAGGGAAGAGGCATGATACAGATCAGAGGAAGAGTCTCCGGTGCCCCTTGGGTGCCTGGGCTGGGGAGGAGGCATCCTGCCTGGCACCAGCACGTGCCACCCCTGCCTGGCTGCCATTGTTTTTGCCAGGCCCATGGGATTGGCTTCTGTTTGGGCAGTGTGGGAGGGGCTCTCAGTGTGTTCAGATGTAGTTTCCTTGGGGAAGGGGAAACAGTGAGTCAGATGCAGTTCTTTGAACCTAGGACCCCTAGCCTGAACTTTGCAGAGACAGGAAGCACCCTCTTTAGTAACTCCATCCCTGCAGGGCAGGGGTGGGGATAGAGACATTACAGGTTTTTCCAGGGGTGGGACCAGTCTACTCAGGAGCAACAGCTGCTGGTGGAATTGTTCAAGGCTAAAAAAGCCTAGAATATTCTTTGAAGGCCTCTACAGTACTCAGCAAGAGGAAAGTGGAGGGAAAGGGAGAGAGGAAGGACCACAGAACACAGCATGGTCACGCTCAGGCCAAATGCTGAGGAGGGCATTTGCTGCTCTCTCTCTCTCTCTCTCTCCCAACCCCCTCCTTCCCTCCCTCCCTCACTCAGCACAAGGAAAGTGGAATCTGAGGGTTGGCCTTTCCCACAGAAGTCAAGAACCTAAAAGCATTCTCATCTTTTGATATAACAGTTCCATTCTGGGGCTGACTCTAAAGAACTGATTCTAGGTTTAAAAACAATACGCAAGTGTGCATGTATGTCACTATCAACATGATTTACATTATGATGTGACACTATAATGCACCAATAAAAATATATTAAAAATACACAAAATGGTCACTTTGGTATTATTTATAACAGCTAAAACTTAAAATAGACTAACTAGCCAAGAATAAAGGGTTGGTCAGTTAGCCTACTGCATATCCTCGACCACTACATATGATATCTAAGAAAAATATGTAATCAAGTGGGAGTCTGTTTATGCTTTTTAGTATAATATGTAAAATCTCAATATGAAAGTGTGCAATTGTTATAATTGCAGCTTTGGGAGGGGACTAAACCCTCCATAGCAAGTCAAGGACTGAATGGTCTCAGAACAGAAGCTAACTTTGTGTGATGCAAATGAGGTTTATACTTTCTTTTCCCTGCTGGGGAAAAGATCCATGGATATATTTGATAATTATTTTGATTGTTTACAAAGTAATATCAGGGTGAGATTAAATCAACAGTTTTCTGTGTCTCTGTAAATGGCCCATGGAATGTCACAGAAGAAACTTTTCCAGGCAGAGAGCTTTAGTGTTGATGGGATTTGATGAAATTCAAAGACTCTTAATTCATAATGAGTTGCCTGTAGATGCAGGTGCTGGTCCTAGATGCAGTCATTGGTCAGAACTTCTCCTGCCCTCCCCACCAGTGTACCCACAAAGTGCCCCATGACAGAGCCCCTGGGCACATGGACCCAGAGGGTAAACTGGGACTGTGTGTGTTCTCAGTCCTGAGTGGTCAGCACTGAGTGGCATCATTGATCAGAGGAGGTGGCAGAGGGTCACCTCAGCCAGGCCTCCTTCCTTTCCCATGACTCTCCACTCTGTCTCTTCTTCTCACATGGACATTCACAGAATAAATAATTTCCTCTCTGGCCCCAGGACAGAGGAGATACAATTGCCACATGTGTCCCATTTTCTGACCGCAGGGTCCCTGACATCCCTTTTGCCAGAGCAATGAGATGACTCACACATGGCAGTACTTGGCAAACATCTTTGAGCTTCTTCATCACCACCATTGTCTTCCTGTTATCCCCACCAAAGGAGGATGTTTTTGTTCTTCAGTTGGGTGTGCTTCCGGACCCCATAGACTTGTGCCAAAATGCTGTCATGTCCCAGAAAAGTATCTGTCTTTCAAGGGACTAAAAACCCATTAACAAAGTAATTAGCTACAGAATCTCCTACTGGGTCAACTTGAAGACTGATATTTGAGCTCAAGAATTTCCAAATAGGACAATTGAAGACTTTGACAGAGAATGGGGCCCTTTGGGCCAGAGATCATTAGACCTGTGTATATAAGGAATATACTTGCCTTTCTTACAAATGGGGAAACTGAGGCTTGGAAAGAGGGTAAATAGTTGGTCTTAATACCTAGCAGGACAGGGTGTTAAGATGTATCATGCCATTGGAATTTTGGTGACCTATGGGACACTGTCTCATACATTTGGTTAAACAGAGAAATGATTCAGGGAACATGGATGCTTGGGACTTCACATATCACTTATTTGGTGTGGCAAAGTCTTTCTGGAATCCCTGGGCTCTCAAGATCTCAAAAAGGTCCCATTTTCTACCTGCAACCTCTCATCAGTTGCCAGACAGAGGGATGCTTACCCGCTGCAACCCCACTCCATAACACATAAAGGAAAGAGTCTTGCTCCCTCCCTTCTGGCCATGGAGATTCTCTGGGTGCTGCATGTACATGGAGAAAGCCCCCCTTCCGCCTGAGGTCTCTGGATGGCTCCAGAGTTCAGATGGTAGATCTGAAATGCCCCCCACCCCTAGGAAAGCAGGTAGAATCATAGAAGAGATTCAGCCTAGAAATAACCTCAGCAGATTCTGCCCTGATTTGAACATTTGAATTATAGTGTCATGATGGACCCACAGAACAAATCTCCCCATGACAGAATCCCCAGCTACATATTCCCTCAGGGGAAAAAAACAGCACAGAGGTAGCTACTGAGGAAACTGAGACTCAGAACACAGGAACAACTAGGTCAGACTCACCTAGTCAGGAGGGGCTGGATCCAAACCCAGGAGTTTACCTTCTGTTCTTGTCTTGTCTCTTCTGTACCTGTTATGGCCATGAGCTCACTGACTATGCTGCCTTTTCCCAATATCAGGGAGGAAAAGACTGGGATCCAGAAGAAGAGCATGGTGCTGACTTCAATCCAATATGGAAGATCCAAGTGGTGTTTTGTCTACCTAGTCTCCAAATGTCAGTAAAATGGACAAACTGGATTAAAAGTCATACATCTTTAAGGGAGAAGAGAAAAATAGAAATGATAGCAGGTTAGAAATGTCAACACAATATGGAGAAGACTAAGCCTGCCAATTTATCTCAATAACACCTGGGAAGGTGCTAGAATTGGTGCTTGCAGAAACTATAAAGGCAGGGACAAGGAGTGGGCAGACAACCATGGTTTTATGAAACTCTGAATAAGGAAAATTGCATTTCCCCATCCTCTCCTCACTCAGCACAGCCAGGTGAGCTCCCTCCTGGGTTTCTGAGAACATCCACAATATCATTTCTAACCGAAGAGGACTCTGAATTCAAGGACACAAATTATACTACAGATTCAAGTAAGCTGGTTATGGTGGTACATGCCAATAATCCCAGTAGTTGGGAGGCTGAGACAGGAGAATTGCAGGTTCAAGGCCAGCCTCAGCAACTTAGAGAGACTTTCAACAAATTAGTGAGATGCTGTTTCAAAACAAAATAAGTAAAATAGGGCTGGGGGTATAGCTTTGAGGTAGAATGTCCCTGAGTTCAATCCCCAGTACCAAAAAAAAAAAACAAGTTTCAGGTGAGTAGCTTACTTCAAAGGCATGAAGTGAATATCTACAGATGACTCTTCACAACCCCAACCCCTTCTCCATCCACTCATTCAAACCTGGCAACCACACTGCCCCTTACCAGAGAGCAGATGGACTATAGATCAAGCCAGGAAAAAAATCATCACATTTGGGTTCTCCTAACAGATGTGCAGGTCTCTATGATCACACTGCTGGGAAGATTCTCAGTGGACCAGCCCCAGCCCTCACCCCCATATGCAGAGTTTCCAATCTGCTGTTGGTACCTTAGTCTGGACTTTAATTTTATATTTGGTTTTGTCTAAACTTGAATTCATGGAACTGCTCAGTTCAGAGCACCTCGGCATGGGTCCAGGCAAGGCCCTCTTTTGTTTTAGGTTGTTTTCTCTTTATCCTCAAGCCACAATCTGTTCCCTCCATAAACAACTGTTATGATGTACTTAATGTCATTTTAGATGCATATTATTTGTATGATATATGTGCCAATTTGCATATATGGCATTGAAATATGCATTTCATTCTAGTTCTGACCCTCCTTACCCAGTACCAGTTGCATTCTGTGACATCCAGCTCTATGGATATTGACAAAGGTATGGAATCATGTGCAGCGGTCCCTCATCTCCAAGAAATACATTCCAAGATTCCCAGTAGAAGCCTGAAACCTCAGATAGTACCAACCTCTATGCTCCTGGTACAATATGGAGCCATCAATTGGAACACATTTTCTGTTCTTGACTTCCACTCACAAATTTAGTGCTCTTTCCATCTTAGCTAAGCACTAATCATACATCATGTTGGTAATGTTTGCAGATAGAGGTGTGACAGTAAAACTAGCACCATTTTTTTCTTCCTCACAATCCCATGGCTAGAATATCTGTTCTTACCATATATCTTACTAATCTCAACATACAACTTTTTTTTTTTCTTTTCTTTCACCTTTAAGTGACTTTCACCATGTCGCTTAAAGGAAGTGCTTTAAGGCTTCTCTCTGGCATATCTAAGTGGCCAGCACCATTACTTTTGCACGTGGAGGCCATTATTACATAAAATAGAGGCACTTGAACACAAGCACTGGATGTCACAGTGGTTACTCTGATGACTGAGATGGTTCTAAGTGACTAGTAGGCAGAGAGTATCTGTGGCATGGGCACAGTGGACAGAGGATGATTTGTGCTGCAGTCGAGGAAACAGTGTGGCAGTGCAAGATGACATCCTGCTGCTCAGAATGGCATACAACTTAAAGTGTGTGCATCGTTTCTTTCTCCAATTTTCCATTTAATAATTTTGGATCTTGGCTGGCTGCAGGCAACTAAAAACCTCAGGATGAGAAGTTGTGCATTAGCAAGGGGGCTAGTGTATCTTCCACTAGAGTACCATACAGAATATTCCATCACCCTAAAAAGTCTCTGTGAGACTGCTTGTGGCCAAACCCTCAGCCCCTTCCTCAGCCAGCCCCTGACAACTACTGATTTTTAAAATTTCTATAATTTTTCATGTTTTATAATATCTGTGAGGATATTTCCAGAAGAGATTTGCATTTGAATCAGTGAACTGAGCAAAGCACATGGTCCTCCCCAATGGAGTTGGGCAACATCCATTCCGCTGAGGTCCTGAGTAGACTGAAAGGCAAGGGAAGGTGAAATTTATCCTCTCTGCTTGAGTTGGACTTTCATCTTTCTTGCCTTCAGACTTGCTCATCATCATCCCCCTGAATCTCAAGCCTGAATTACACTACTGTCTCTTTAGGATCTCCAACCTGCATGGAAAGTCACAGGACTTCTCCATCTCCATAACTATTTGAGCCAATTCCTATATTCTCTCTCTCTCTCTCTCTCTTTCTGCTTCAGTTTCTCCCTCGCTAATACAAAAGACTTTTCCATTCCTTATTAGTATAATCCCTAGGTCCTTATTATGAATGAGATCTAATTTTCCCATGATTCCAAATTCAGTCACATCAGTGAATTTTTTGTGAGTTCTTATAGTTTTTCCTTGGTTTTATTCTGCAGTTCCAATAATCAATTCTTTAATTTGACTGACTGGTCAAGGATCCCTCAGATATTTGAGGAAGGTTTGCAACATAAAAGACAGATGCTGAATCAAATAGAGATGATGCAGGGAGCAAAATCAGACTTCTAGAAGACTGTCATTAAAATTCTCAGAGAAGCTGGAGGGAAAAAAATCACCTCTAAAAACAAACAAAGATAGAGCCTGGTGTGGTGGCACATGCTTGTAATCCCAGCATTTGGGAGGCTGAGACCGGAGGATCCAGGTTCGCGGCCAGCCTCAGTTACCTAGTGAGGCACTCCACAACTTAGTGAGACCCAGTTTCAAAATAAAGAATAAAAAATAGGGCTGGGGGTATAGCTCAAAGGTAGAACGACCCTGAGTTTAATCCCCAGTACTGAAAAAAAAAAAAAAAACCTACAAAGATAGAAAAGAAAAGAAAGAGAGAAAGGAAAAAGAAAGAAAATTTTTTTGTTTTTTGTTTTTGTTTTCCTTTTTGATGTTTATTTGGTTTTGGGGAGTTTGTTTTTGTTTGGGGTTTTTTTTTGTGTGGTACTGGGAATTGAACTCAGGGGCATTCTACTTCCGAGCTACACCCCCAGTCAGATTTCTTATTTTATTTTATTTTAAAATAGGGTCTCACTAGGTTGTGGAAAGCCTCACTAAGTAGCTGAGGCTGGCCGTGAACTTGAGATCCTCCTGTCTCAGCCTCCCAAGTACTGGGATTACAAGCATGTGCCACCGCGCTGGGCCTTGGAAGTTAAAGTTTAAAAAATCTTCCAGAGCCTGGGAGTACAGCTCAGTGGTAGAGTGGTTGCCTAGCATGTATGAAGCCCTGGGTTGGATACCCAGTACCACAAAAGAAAAGAAGAGAAGAGGAGAGGAGAATAGAAAAGAAGGGAGAAAGAAAGACAATAAAAAAGCAAAAAGTAGGAAAGAAGAGAGAAGAAAAGAAAAAACTAGCAATCCCAGAGGTCTAAAAGAAAGCTAATAGAAGTTCCAGAAAGAAGGAAAAGAGAAAATGAGGAGGATGGGTATTTATAAAAAAATTTTTTAAAACCCCACAGGAGATTTCCTTCTATCTGAAGGATATGTGTCTCCAAATTTAAAAAAAAAAAAAGTCTATGCAGGGTCCAACAAAATGGAGAGAAAAAAACGACCTATTAGAGGATAGTCATCCTGAGGAATCCTGAGGACAGAGCATAGGGAATCAGAAGAAGATTCCAGAAGCCTCCTGAGTGGAGGGAGGGGGCAAAAAGAGAGGATACACAGAGAGGAAAGGAAGTCCACAGGACACTGAACTTCTTGGCAGGTGATCTGGAAGCCAGGCTACTTTCAAAGTGTGACAGTAATCTGGTTTTGAGAGAAGAAAAAGAGCCCAAGAAGAAATGTACTGAGCCAGGGCTTTAAGGACCTACAGAGAGCCACAAAGCACAGCCAGACAGGACAGGACTGATGGAGTCCCGGCCTGGAGAGATGTTTCTCTGATGGAAGTTACCTCAGGGGGTATAATCTGACTCAGGAAAACAGCATTGGATGAGATTTATGTGGATAACGGATGCACCCCAAAAGACTGTAACTTACTCAACTCACATCTTTTTTTAAGTGTGGTTTCCCAGGACAAAAATCTAGAGAAATATATTAGGAAAGAAGTTTATCAGAGAAGACCCAATAAATACAATTTACTCTTTCCCTCAGGTACCACCACTGGTCTCTGTGCTGGATTCTGACCACAGAAATGTAGACATGGACTCACTAAATATAGACATCTGGGGCCATTGTTTTGTCTTGGATCAGCTGCCCAACTTGCTCAGGATTTGCTTGTTTTCTAAATTCAGTGGGTACAGGACTACGGCTTTGGTGAAAAGTGGAGAGTTCAATAGATTCGTGCAGTTAAGTTCTACTGCTCCCAACAGACTGATTTCAGAGTCTTCATGGGGAGAACCTGAATTGCCCACCAGGGATCCCTGTCCAGTCCAAGGCAGGGATCCTAGGAGCATGTGTAAAGGAATGATGCTTGACCCTGGAGAGCAGCAGTCTCATGGCAGCTGACACTGGACTGTCTATTCATAGGCTACTGGCTCCTCTTCTGAGGCAGCCTTGCCCAGCTGGCCACAGGCTCAATGACAACAGACTCAGAAATTGAATATTCAAGAATTTCACTCCAGGTATATTGCAAAGACTAGTTCTAGCCCTGGTCTCTTCCTCACTTTCCCAGGCAGTGGGAGGACTCACTTTATGATGAGACTGGGGAGGCATGAGGACAACAGCCAGCCTCTCCCTCTTTGTATTAGCTGATCCTTGTGACAAGTCACTGTTACACACGAACGTTCAGACATGGACACTCGTCAACAGTCACAGTAAATCCCAAAGCCCAGAGCCTCGTTCCAGGCTTACTGTGGAGGCCAGACAGCCTTGCTCAGCAGGCACTCCACAGTTTGCGTCCACCTCAAGCCTCTGCCACCTTGGAGCTCTCAGGAGGTGAGGACCGTGGAGGACCTGACCCCTGAGAAACAATACATGACTTCCATTCACATGTCCACCGGCAAGAGCTGGTTGGCTGGCCTCAACTGATAGCAAGCAAGGCTGGGGTGGGCTCCAGGAGATAGGCTCTGCCATCCTGATCTCAGATGTTCCTGCTTCCCAGGGCTCCCAGCCAGACCCCAGGCTCCACCTGCACCCATCCCAGATCTCCCTCCTCTTCCTTCCCCTTCCCCCATGTCCTGCACACCCTCACCAAGCCCGTCTCATTACTTCCCTGTATCCACCTCGTCTCTCCATCCCCACTGTCTTGCAACAACTCAGACCCTTAACACTGTCTGACTGGGATGTCATAATGGCTTCTCTTCCCCTGCCTTGGCCTCCACAGAGATCTCTCCCAACATAAGGAGGACCCTGCCACCGCCAGACCTTGCACTCTCTTGTGACCCTCGACCCCAGGCTACAAGGTTAGTCTCATCGCCCCTTCCAGCCCCCCTACTCCTTCCCCTCCCCCCCACGCCATCCATACAGAGTTTCCTGCAATTCTCATGCCTTCAGGCATTTCCCACTTCCCAGACGTGGCACTCCCTTTCCTGCCATCTGCCAGGTGAGCAGGCTACTTGCCCCATTCTAGGTGCCCAGAATTACATATGCTTCCTGGAGGAAGCATCACTCCCTCTGTGAGGGGGTCCCTGGTGAACCTGACTATGGAACGGGTCATCTAGACCAGGATGCTTCTGAGAATGACAGAGGCCAACAAGCATAGATGGGGATGTCCTGGGCACACCCTCTCCACACCCGCCCGAGTGGAACTGATTCTCCTAGACTTGACACATCCCACAGTGTCCCCACCTTCACCTGGCAACTACCTGGCTCACATGACACAGCCTCTGTGCACCCCCTCACCAACAATCAAAATGAAATGCACCCTCCTCAGATGCCAAGGAGATCCTCCAGGGCCTCACCCTGCTACCTCACTGCCTCTTCCCCTCCCTGGGGCTGGCCTGCACCCTGCACAGTGAACACCCTAAAGTCTCCTGTGTGGCCTCATAGCACCCCTGTTCCCACATCCTCTTCAAGACAGGCCTGTCCACCCTGCCTGGTCTTACTTCCTCCAGGGAGGAGGGGGCCATGGTAGGGGAGCAGGACACTGTAGCTCGTCTTCTGAGCGCTCAGAACCTGGAGCTGGCCCCAGCATCGGAGGATCCCCTAGAGTCCCCCAGGCCAGGGATCTCTCACTCTAGGTTGGGCTCAGTCCAGTCTTTTTGTGAACAAACGCGAACAGTATCTCAGGAGAAGTGAGGCTTAGCCAGGATACCCCGGGCCCCCTGTTCTGTGGCTGGCCTCAGAGCCTGTCCCCAGGGTGGCCCCACCAGCCCCTGCTCTCAGGCAGACCCAGCCAGGAGCACAGATGCCGCAGCCACCCGCAGCATTTCTCCTCAGACGCAGATCCGCCTGGCTGCACCATAAAACCTAACTAGGCACATAAAAGCCGCCTGCCAGCCTGCCAGGTGCCCCTGCCGGCTCCAGAGAGGCGCTGGTGGGCCCCCATGGAGGCAAGGGACTGGGACATGGTGGCACCATGGCTACACAGGGTCCAGGATGCCTGGCTTCTCAGCATCTAGAGGAGCCACAGCAAGGCTGTGCGTGGACAGTTTGAAGAATGCCATCGAGCTGCTCCTTATGCCTAGCAGAAGAGACCTGGTGCCAAGATAATGAATCAGGGAATGATATTTCGCCCTCAGGGTGCGCCATGAGGCCAGGTTACATGCAGATTCTATGCTCAAGAGGTCAAAGGTCATCTGTAGGCACGTAGCCAGCACCTGGCTGGTGCTCTACCCCTGAATGGATGGGGACAGCCATTCTCCCTGCCTGCCTCTATAGGGCAGCTTTTAGAACACCTGCCAGGTCTGTGCAAAGCCACAGCCCTTCCCAGTAAGACCAGAGGCCCACTTCTATCCAGCTAGTTTACTCCAGGAAGGGGGGGCTGGCAAGATCAGACCCCAAGTTTTGCCTCAGGCACCACCTTGCTCACTGCCCTGCCTGCAGCTCGGACCCTGGTCCTATGCCTCTGCCCATGGACACTCCCAGTGTCCCTCTGAGCTGCCCTGTAAAGCCCGACACCACAGCCTCCTCCTTCTTTCGCAGTGTCCCCCCTCAGTGGCTGTGATTGTTTCCAGGTCTACAAAGGCCAGAGATATCCTTATCCACCCCCCAACCCTGCACCCACCTACTTCAGTTCCCGTGAAGGCCAGGGCTAGTCCCCCCTATCTGTTTTCATATCTCTGGGCCCTTGGCTTGGAACACTTTTCTTCCTGTTTCCTTGTGCTGCTTCTTTCTCAACTCAGTCACCACCTCCAAGAAGCCCACCTGGGCCTCTCCCTCCAGTGAGAAATGTGCCATTGTCCCTTGATCCACACCTGCCCCTCTATCCCCATAGCCTTGCTTTCAGTCCCTAGAAGCTATCACACATTATGAAACACTTAGGAAAGAAATACCTATTGTTATAGTTAGATATAAAATATCTCCTAAAGAGCTCATTTATTAATATTTGGAGCCGACGTAATTGAGTGATGAGGGTTGTAATCCCAGCAGTGGATAACTCCATTGTAATAGATTTACCTGGGTGGTACTTGGTAGGCCAGTAGGGTGTGGCTGGAAGTGAGGCCCTGGGTGCAGCCTTGGGGATTATACATGGTCCCCCACGCCACTCTCTCTTTCTTGCTTCCAGCCTCTGTGATGTGAGGAGCTCAGCCCATGTGCTCTCTCTCTGTGTCCGCCTCCCACCTCCATGCCCTGAGATCGTGGTCTCTGTCCTCACAAGGAGTGAGTCTAAAACCACAAGAAAATAAATCTTCCTTCCCCTAAGATACCTGGCCAGGTCTTTAGATTATGGGTATAGGGATGCTGACCAGAACAACTGTGTTCTAACACGTAATGACAAAAAGAAAATCCAAACCTGTGAGAACAGAATGATCAATGCTATGAAAACCAAAAACATTTGTAGAGAAGAGGTAGAAGAGAACTGAACCTGGAAATGATCAGTTTGGCTGATATAAAAATAGGGAATTCTTTTTCTCTCTGCATTCTTTAAATGCTTCAGTGAGTTTTAAGTACATTTGTAATAAATACACAGTATATTATTTTCACAAATCTCCAAATGCTTGTGTGAATTAGTATTTCTGATGTTCAGTTCTGATCTGAGTGTGGGGAGATATAAAATACCCCAAAGAGCTCATTTATTAATATTTGGACAGAATGCTCCCAGAGACTTAAGCAATTGAAGTCAAGATCCACTAGCCTTCAACACCACTCAGCTGGGTGTACCCTAGTTAACTAACAGGTTTGAGGTTCAGGATTTCTGTCCAGCCAATGAACTGCCTCCAAGAACAGCTACTGTGCAGATCCCCTATAAATAGTCTCACTAATACCCTTACTCCCTGCACTTGCCTTTTGGGCCACTATTCAAGGTCCCCTGAGACATTGCACCAGAAACACAATTCTTTATTTCTCAAATAAACGTGATTTCCTTTGACCTCTGTGTTGATATTTGTGGTCCTGGGGATTGAACCCAGGAGCATTCTAACGTTGAGCTACACCCCAGTGCTGTTTTGTTTTATTTATTTATGTATTTATGTAAGTATTTATTTATTTTGTGGTACTGGGGCAGTCTTCCTCTGAGCTACATCCCCAGCCCTATTTTTTTGGTCTTCATTTTGACACAGGACCTCACTAGGTTGTGAAGGACCTCACTAAGTAGCTGTGGCTGGTTGCAAACCTGCGATCCTCCTGTCTCAGCCTCCCAAATACTAGCATTACAAGAGTGCACCACCATGCCTGTCTTATGCCCATCTTTATGTTGAAACAGGACCGCACTAAGTTGCTGAAGGTCTCAATAACTTGCTGAGGCTGGCCTTAAACCTATGATCCTCCTGACTCAACCTCCCAAGTACTGGTACTACAGGTATGCACCATCATGCCTGGCTTTTTTATTTTTTTAAGTTAACATGAGAGGCAGCCCCTGACATAAGAGGAGGAAAAAAGGTGTGTGAAACAGGCACAGTGGTGCATACCTGTAATTTCAGTACCTGGAAGGCTGAGATAGGAGGATCACAGGTTTGTGGCAAACATCAGCAAATTAGTGAGGCCCCCTCAGTAACTTATTGAGACCCTGTTTCAAACTAAAAAATAAAATAGGACTTGGGATGTAGCTCAGAGATAGAATGTCCCTGGATTCAATCCCAGTACAAAAATAAAGTAAAATAAAATGGTTTGAGGACGTAGCTCAGAAGTAGAATGCCAGCCGGGCGTGGTGGCGCACGCTTGTAATCCCAGCACTTGGGAGGCTGAGACCGGAGGATCCTGGTTCGCGGCAAGCCTCAGCTACCTAGTGAGGCACTCCGCAACTTAGTGAGACTCGGTTTCAAAATAAAGAATAAAAAATAGGGCTGGGGGTGTAGCTCGGAGGTAGAATGCCCCTGAGTTCAATCCCCAGTACCACAAAAAAAAAGAAGAAGAAGAAGAAGAAGAAGAAGAAGAAGAAGAAGAAGAATGCTCCCGGTTCAATCTCCAGTACAAAAATACAAAAAAAAAAAAAAAATGTGTGAATGGAGCTTGGAAAGGTGAGGTCATCACACACACACACATGTATGGGAGGTCCTGGCAGTACAGCAGGGGGCACACAGGCTCAAATGAGCAACACACTAACCCAGGGGAGCCAGGACCCAAGTCTGGTCTGCAGAAGGGAATGGTCACAATCCTCCTCTAAAGGTCTATCTTCAACTAAGAGGAATCAGAGTGGGGAGAAGCCAGGCTGAGCCTGGCACAGATAAAAGGGTGCTGGAGTGTGGTTTTGGCTGCTGGGGTCTTGACGCAGCAGGCTGAGGCACGTCCTCCATGAGACAGCCAGGGAAGCCTTGATATGGAACTGTGTTAGGACATGGTCTTTGTGTAGGTCATGGCAGGAGAGGAAGAAGCCAGCAGTGATGACCCCAGGCACACTCTTACTGTGGTGTCCGTGTGTGTCCTGGGAGGCAGGAAGGTTCCTGTGGATCAGGATGGCTGGTCACATGCAGTGTGTGAAGGGTGCTAGTGCTACTTGGTATCTCAGTTGTTGACTCTTCTCATCTGCTGTCACAGGAGAGGAAATGGAGCTTGCCAAGTTCTTGCACCCAATTCCAGCATGAAGCCATCCCAGGTGGGCCGACCCAGAGCTGAGCCTGGCACCAGGACTCCAGCAGCCTGAACCCACAGCACTGCCTGCTCAGGCCCACAGAGATGTCCAAGCTGTGCCAGCTGGCTGGACCACAGGAGGGAAGAGGGTAGAGTCTTCCATCAGAGACAAAAACACAAAGATCACAGCACAACTTTAGCCATGACACGATCTGACCCCATATGTGCCTGCCAATGCCTCCCCAAGCCTGGCTATTTGGAACAGGATGTGGGACTTGGAAAAGAACCATGGGTGGGGGAAAGGCCCACAAGAAACCAAGCAGGTCCCAGGAGGCCAATATTGCAATGCTGTGTCTCTAGATTGAAGCAGGCCAACTAGGAGACATGTGTCACAGCTTGCAGTATATGACAAGGATGGGGAGGGTTCAGGGACAGACTACTCCTAGGCAGGAATAACAGAAGATGGAGTTGCAGAAGTGAAAAAAAATCTACTTGGGGCGCGCGCGCGCGTGTGTGTGTGTGTGTGTGTGTGTGTGTGTGTGTTTTACTAGAGATTGAACCCATAGCCATTCTACCTTGGAGCCACACCTCTAGTCTTTTTTTTTTTTTTTTAAACAAGGTCTTGTTAAGTTGCTAAGTGCCTCACTAAGTGGCTAAGGCTGGCCTTGAACCTGTGCTCCTCCTGTTTCAACCTCCCAAATATTGGGATTACAGGTGTGAGCCACCATACCTGGTAATCTATTTTCTTTTAAATCATACCACAATACACTTCCTTCCCAGAGCCCTTTGGAAGTAGCCATCCACACGGGGCCAGCCGGGGCCAGTTCCATTCCTAGGGAGAAATTACTTTGGAGGCATGAGGGGTCTAGGAGGACTTCTGGGTGAGATGGAACTTAGGAGTTGGAAGTGGGAGATTGATGGTGGCTGTGGGCTAGGAGGACATTTCAGGGTGAGAGAGCAGCCTAGAAAGGAGGCTATGAAGGAGGAGATAGCAGTGGGTGCAGCTGATTTGTGAGGGTCTTACATGGACACACTGGATGCTGAAACTAGAACAGGGAGAAAGAATCAGCCACTGAGGCCCTCATTGGCCAGCTAGAGAACCAGACACAGAGACAGATCAATCCACACAGTGAGACCTATTGTGTGGGAGTGCAGGGTCGGGGCCCTCACAAGCAGCAGGGTCTCGGGGCTGGTTTTTGCAGAATGCTGATGCAGAAGGGGTCCTTTCAAGCAGAAGAAATCACTAGGCTAGATGTTTCTCACATTACCATCCAATTAATTACCTTCATGGTACCTGCCATAGCTATCATTTATTTAGTATTTTTTCTTTAAACCAACTCATTCTGTTTTATTTAAACTTATTTTAAACAGAAACTTTTAAAATATAAAATGAAAAGTAAAAATTCAAGTATAAAATGGAAAACTAGCATTCCTTGTTATAAATAGAAGTTAACCAGAAAAATAAGTTTAAAAAAAAAAAAACATGGGCTCATGAATTTCTTATGAACCTGCTGCAGCCTGCTCTTTGTTAAAATTTGTTAAAAGGGAGAATTTGTAAGCATGAGAGAGATGTTAAGGAAATATCAAAGGTTTCTGATATTTTTCATAGAAAGGCTGAAAGAGTTTTTAAGAAATAAGCAGTTAGTCGGGCATAGTGGTGCATGCCTATAATCCCAGTACTTGGGAGGTTGAGACAGGAGGATCCCAGGCTCCAGGCCAGCCTTAGCAACTTAGCCAGGTTCCTCAGGAATTCAGTGAGACCCTGTTTCAAAATAAAAAATGATATAGGGCTGGGGGTATAGCTCAGAGGTAGAATGTCCCTGGATTCAATCTCCAGTACCAAATAAATAAAAAATAATAATAACAAACAAAGAAGTGGACAGTTGTCCTGTTGTGATGTGTAGACAACATGGAGGCCTGAAGACTGTGCTGTGGGCAATGACACTGGGACCAGGCCTAGAGGTGGGCGAGTGTGGAAGGTTGACGGGGTAGGCACTTAGGAGTTTGTAAGAATGTAACAGGCAGGCTGGACAGGGGAGACATTGAATGTGATGTGGTTACAATGGGGACTAGGACTGCTACCACATGAGACTCTGGAGCTGGGATGGCCCTTCAAATTTGTCCCCAATGAGATAAGGGAGTCCAGGCTTTTGGAGAACTACATAGACCAGGCAGGAGCATAGATGGCCCTGGGAAAAAGGAGCTATGGTCGTGAGTAGGGCGCCCCCTTCAGGCAGCTGATGGCAATTCCTGGGGAGGGTCCCTACTGGGAGCTGTCGGAATGGAAGAGATGAGGGTATGGGGTCCTCTGTCCTGAAGGGAGTATCTAGGCAGTAGCATCGTGTCCACTGCAGTCCCTGAGCTCTGCAGCTCTGGGCCATTTGCTTCTTACAATAGTCCATCCTATCTAGAAACAGCTTCCCCAGGATTCTGCCTAGTCTCTTGGGAAAACTTGCATGAGGAAGATTGCAGGATGACTACTCCCTCCAGAGCTGGGCTCAGGGCCATGGGTCTCACCATCTCCCTCTTCTACCACCTGTTCTAGATTCTTCAATCTCAGCCAGCACCTTGGCTGGTCAACGGGGCTTACCTGGCAAGCTGGCCAGGCCTCTTGGCCCTGCGGATTATGTGGCCCTGCCCAGGCTCTACCCCCTTCCCTCATCTATTCACTGTCAGGATCAGGCAGGGAGGTCTGGTGCTGTTAACCAGGACTCTGCAGGCAAAACCAGCAAACCAACATTGCATATGTGCAGATTCCAGTCAAGATAAACCAGGTTGGAAAGAACCCATCAAGTCATCCTTCCACCAAGAAACCCAGGTGCTCAGCCAGACATGGTTGGAAGTAGAGCCCCAGTATCGATGTCCCTCGCTGGTAGCTGGACACTGAGAAGTGGCAGAGCCATCATAGATCAGTATCATAGACCCAGTATCATGGATACTGGGTACTCACACTATTGCTCTATACAAACCTTCAGTTCCCACCGTTGCTGCTCCATGCACGTGCCCAGAGAGGCTGGTGGCAGAGGCTGGCAGATGCCACCTGACTGAGACTTTCTAGCTCCTTGGTAACTGTGTGCCTTCTACATGGTAGGTGTTCTCTGGGGTATGCTGACACTTAATACAAAGATCTCACTTCCTGTTCTGGTCTCACTTCCTGTTCCTGTTCTGCATTCTTGCAGCTGTAATCTAAAAGATTGACTGTGTAACTTAGAGGAAAAGAGATTCATATTCCCAAAGCTTCGAGCTCTGTCCGTGTGACACTGGGGACCACAGAACCAGAGTATGGTGGCGGGAGGCAGAGAGAGGAAGAGCACATGGACTGTGCTCCTCACATCACAGAGACCAGAGGCTAGAAAGAGGACAGGGGGAGGAGGAACCATATATAATCCCCAAGGCCTTACCCCCAGCCATACCCTAGTGACCCACTGGGTACCACCCAAGTAAACCCATCACAATGGATTTATCCACTTCTGGGTTACAACCCTCATGACTCAATTACATCAGCTCCAAATATTAATAAGTGAGCTCTTTAGGACACATTTTCTATCTAACTATAACACTCCCTACCTGCCCTACCTGCCCGCCCACATGTCTTGTCCCAGGACTTTTTATCTTGGTATTCCAGGCTCTCAGTCGACTAACCAAGCCATTTACCATTGCTTACGAATCCATTTCCATCCTTTCCTCTTATTACTTTACTTTCCATACAAAGAGATGCCTGGGTGCCCCCACTCCTCATCCTGCAATGCTCTGTGCTGTCTTTCAGGGCTATCCTTGAATAAGGACAGCAGATATCAACTTTAGGGATGCAACCACAAACTGCTCATCCATGAACCAAGCTCACACATCCTCCATTGGCTGATCATAAGTGCCTCCATGCACCACAGGTGTGAGCTGGAAGAGAGGTTCTGGTGCATGGTGCTGTGGGGCCTAGCGATCTAAGCCACCTGCCCCTGCAGCATGATGGCACCCCTGGCCCTGCTCATGCCCAGCCTCAGGTGGACACTTGTGTCTTTGATGAATTATTGCCTGACCCACCCAAGCTTATGATGTATTGGATCTGAGAGCACACAACTCATGACAGGCAACTGAGGCTGACTGTCACCTGATGTCCCATACTCAGGCGCTGTCTCTCTCTCTCTCTCTCTCTCTCTCTCTCTCTCTCTCTCTCTCTCTCTCTCTCTTTCTCTCTTTCAATGTTCCTAGTAGCAAATTAGGAGCTGCCTTTCAAACGGCATGAAATTCTCTGCTGGAGATGGTTGGGTCAGAGCAGGGGCGAGGGAGTTATCTTAGAGGCCTCTACCTGGAATTTCCTAATATAGCAACTCTTCCCTCACAAGCTTTAGCTTGCTTTCCCCACTGTCCTTGCTCATACCATGAAGGCCAACACCAGTGCCAAGTTCTAGCAGCTACTGAGGATGTTCATTCTGACTGTTGATTTGAGGTTTGGGGAAATGGCTACAGCTGAGTCCATGAGCCCAGTCAGTCGGGCTTGAATGAGCATCTGTTTATATAAAACTCCACTGAGACAGGGAAGTTACACTGATGTCTTGGGTCCTCAGCATCAGTGTCAATTTGGACCTTGTGTCTCTCTATCCTTGAAGTATCTGAACATTCCCTCCCCCATGTTTGGTTGTTATCTGAGTAAGTGACCACTGGTCCCTCTGGGGAAATATGGGAGATCTTCACCTTCTCTTCTCACTACTGTGTTACAGGTATCTTCCTGATGGAGACCGGGCCTCTCCTTCACTCAGTGTGTTCCAGGTCTAAAGTCTGGCTCAGGTCCAAAATTGGGCAATACAATGTGAATTTTACTGGGGTGACTGCCCTCAGCATCATTCATTCAGCCTTGATTTATTTTTTTATTATACAACCTAGCAAGTTTTCTGGGCTGCCCATCAACACGGCCCCCTAAGGACTCTATGTCTTTTATTCATGAGCTAACTCCAGTTCGTCCATGATACTCAGCTACCTCTGTAGCCCTATGTGAGTTAGGAACTCTGGCTGCACTCCAACTGTGCCTCTCATTCTGATGATGGCATCCACCTTGATCTGGACAGCTCTGCTGCTTTGGGATCCTTTTATTACAATTTCTGCTAGTTATCCCTAGCAGACAGATGATGATAGCAACTCCCACCCCAAGCCCCCATCCTATAAACCACAGCCATAGCTGAGTTCTTCACAATGTTGGGGACCCTCTCTCAAGTGGATTTTGGATCACTTTGCTAGATGAAGTCCTATGAGCTCTTGCATAAAACATAGAAACTGGTGGCTTTTTGCTTTATATATCATTTCTAATCTAACATGTCCACTTTTTCAGAGCCTTTAATCCATTCCTCTATCATTTCTTGTGGCAATTTTGGCAATGATACTTCATTGAGTGCTAGCCATTGCTCTTTCCAAATGTCCCAGAGCCAAGTCCTAAGCGTCTCGGCCCCATCCAATGGGGTCCTTGCCCTGGAATAAATCCAACATCATGGGGAAATGCTCCTGTGTTCATAAACTCTCCCCATCCAACTCCACATCCCATCCCCCTCAATCCAGCACTGTATTAGTCAGTTTTTCTGTTGCCGGGGCAAAAAATACCTGGCAAGTACAACTTAGAGGAAAGACTTATTTGGCTCACAGTTTCAGAGGTTCAGTCCATGTTCGAGCAACTCCAAGACAGACATCACACTGACAGGGCACTTGGTGGAGAAAATTTGTTCTCAGCTCATGGCAACTAAAAGCAGAGAGTGAGGAGAGGAGACCTGGAACATATAGAGTCCCCAAGGCCATGCCCCCTGACCCACCTCCTCTAGCCATGCCCCACCTCTGAATCTGCCTATACTGGGAGCCATGCTTTCAACACTTACACTTTTTGAGGGACATTCTAAACTCAAAGTATGACAAGCACCATCAGGACCTGGTTCCAATCCACTCTCTGATGTCCTGCTAAGGATCCTCTGGTCTGCAGTAGCTCCCCTTTTTCTGGGCCCAGCTCCTTCCTAGCTAGGTTAGGAGCCACCTAATCTTCCTCTGACAGCCAAGGCACTGGTATGGGTAGATGAGGAGAGGGACACATGCTATGGTTACATCATCTTCAAGCAGAGGAGTGGGGGCTATTTGGGCCCAGAGCATCCACGGGGGTTGGGGTGGGATTAGGGTTTTAAGATTCTTGAGCCCATCAACCATGGTGCTCAAGAGCCCTCCTTCCCAACTAGGGCTCTAGGGCTCTGTCTTTGGCACAACAGACTTGCTGGGACTACAAAGTCAACCATCTCTGGATCTGCTAGTTTCCTGTTTAACTCCAGGGCCTGATCCTCAGTTGGACCAACTACAAGAATTGAAGTTTTTGTTTTTTGCTTTTTTAATGTGCTGCTAAGAGATGCTCTGCTGTTCACACTTTGCCTTCAGTTAGCGATTAACCTTCAACCTTTCCTGGTCTAACTCCAGTGTACTCATGACACTCAGCAAGAGCCAGCCATTGTCTTCTGAGTTACCCCTTCCCCTGAACCTCCATAAGGATGGCAATCTTGGATCCTCCACCTCCAGCACTCCAAGAGCTACCCAGACACTAGCTGAGCCAGTCAGTAAGTCCTCATTGTCACTGGGAGCACATGGTGCAGGCTCAGAGCCACTTCCTCAGCTCATCTCTGCAACTAGCTATCTTGTGTCCCTGGAATGAGACTGTGATAGAAAAGTAGATGCAGAGGTACATGGGGCAGTGCTTGTGGGACCACATCTGTAAGACCAGAAGGGAACAAGATGGGCCAAAGGGAGAAGGCGAACATGACACAGCTGCAATGGGGGCCTCAGCAGAGGCTCTGGGGCATCTCAGAGAGCCTCGTGGCCCTTCAAAGCCAGCCAGGCCTCTGCACACTACATGGCCTAGTCATTGGATTTGGCTGTCCCCAGGGAAGGACTCACTTGTGAGCTCTCAGCAAATAACAGTCCTGGCAGCTGGTGGCATGAGTGCTTGGATCCTAGAGGGAGATTCAGCGGTGGGCAGCAGCATCTACTCCAGACACCTGAAAGCAATGGAGACAGAGGCGGGATGAGGCCTGAGTTCCGGGCCATTAAAGGACTGGTAGGTAGAGAGGCTGAAAAGAACTCTGCCAACACAGGCAGGCTTGAATGCCAGGGTGAAAATAAGAAGGGATCAGTCAAAGATTTTGGAGAACATTACGGTGGGTCATTAGGAGGCTGTGCAGCCCCAAAGGAGCTCTGATTTCCAAAGTGTCCCTTTGGCTGCCTCTGCCTCGGACTTCTCTTAACTGGCCGGCTCTGGCCAAGTCAAACACACACACACACACACACACACACACACACACACACACACACTGCTGCCCCCTCCCCCAGATCGGCTCCCTTCAACTCGTGGCTCCCCACAGTGCCGCATTCATGCATCCGTTCTAAATAGTCCCACTGTTCAGCTTTAACGAGAAGTAATACCAATTCCCATGTTTGCTCAGAGAGCACCATATTTCATCAAACCAGAGCCCACGCCGGCTCAGATTACTGACCGAGACAATGTTCTGTAATCCTGGTTTATTCACATGTCACGGGTATTTTAGCAAAACAGAAATGAATGGCCCGCGCCACCCTAGGAAGTAACGGGAGAGTTGGATTCCCGCCCAGGGGAAGTCCTGCTTTCGCCGCCGCAGTTCTCAGAGGGGCTGACTTTGATTCTCTGAGTTTTTCCTAACTTTCAGAAAGAGAATAAGGGCTGAGGAGGAGTCACAAACTGGGTAGTTATTTCCCTATAAAATGTGAACTCCACGGATGGATTTTGCCAGAACAAAAATAAAATCTGTCATTGATTATAAAGTCCTTTGTGCTTGTTATTTCACAGATTTATTACACTCTGGCCCGGCGGCCTGGGGAGGCCCTGGGATTCTTGTCTGTACACCCCACAGCTCATGCCCCAAAAAGGAACAGGGACTTGCTTGCCTTTCTTTTGTCTATAGGGCCAAGAGCTTTGGAAATTTAGATGAAGAGCTAAATCATCCTCTCACTGGCACTGATAAAAACAGATCGCCTTGGTAGAGGTCTAAGACGTCCCAATGCAGGGAGCATCCCCCTTCCCTTTTCCTTTCCGTTTCAGCTCTTTGCACCGAACACTAAGCAATGGATTTCCTCTATAGAGCAAGGAGCAGCCAGGCGTGAACCTTCCACCAAATCTCCCAGAGTCTGGGTCCACTTTAAATGTGATACAACCTCTTTAGAATGCTCCATAAAAAGAATGGTAAGAATGATCGAGGCAATGTTTTACCATCTTACATTAAAACCTGTAATCCTCACAATGTCCTGCTCTTGCCCTCCTTTTACAGTTGAAGAAACTGAAGCCCAGAGAAGGCAAGTAAGTTGCTTAAGGCCACACAGCAAAGCAATAGTGAAAATAGGGACATGACTCCAGAGGGTCATATTCCAAGAATGGGTTGACACAAGGTCACAGACCCATCATAGAGCACTGGAGGTGAAACAGAGTTTGGGGATCATCCTTCCAGGATCCAGAGAGACCATGGAGCTGCCCTAAGGTTACTGAGTTACTTAGAGCCTCAAACTGGCTCAGCCACAAAATTAACTGGACAATACCATCAAACAATAAAACAATTGCTTGGGAACATTTCATTTGGTATTTATTTGGGGGAGAGAGGCTTTTTCTTTTCTTTCTTTTTTTTCTTTCTTGTTGTACTGGGGATCAAACCCATGGATTCATGCATATTAGGCAAGCACTTTACCACTGAGCTACATCCACAGCCCTTTGAGACCGAGTCTTGCTAAGTTGCAGCGGCTGGCTTCTAATCTGCTATCCTGAGTAGCTGAGACTACAGGTGTGCAGCCACTGTGCCCGGCTTGGGGAGAGACTCTGGAAGAGAGTTTGCTCTTCAGAGACATCAATTTGCTTTCTCCTTAACTCAGGCATAGAACTTTCTAACAAAGTAGACTCTTCGCTCTTTCCTCATTTTCCAGGGCTTAGAGAAACCCTGCTACCCCAGAGTGTGTGGCAGAGATGCCTGGAAGACTGAGGACCCCAAACACCTCTGCCATCTCTGGAGAGAACACTCCCCACCCTAGTGGCAATTTCAAGAGCTCAGCACCCATGAAAATAGCAGCATGGTAGTTCTAGGAGAAGATAATTGTGTAGGAAGCTGTCAGAAATCATGATAGGAGGACTCATATCCACAGCCCAGCATCTCAGCTCTTATTGAGCTTTTGAAAACAAAACATACTCGTGGGCAAACTCCACAATTAGCCTCATTTCTACACTAGAAAGCCCATTCGGCCTGCATTGTGACTGAACAGAGATTGTTCTTGTCTTAACCATGCCGTTTCAAGAATTGTGCTGGGAGCCGGTGAGGATGTGACCCAGTGGTAATCTGAATTGCTTCACCAAACACATTTTTATCCCATCATCTCGGCCACATGAAAGGGGACCACAGCCCTCCAGTTGTTCAAAACTTTACAGTCCTGCTGTTCAGCCATAAAACGAAGCAAGAAATATTAGCCGTCCCAGGCCAAGGCCTTAATTCTTTTTCAACAATGTCAGAGAATCTGTACCCTCCAGGTTTTAGTGCTAGCTAAAGCCTGACCCTCAGGCTGTCTTGAATGGAGCGGGAATGAGTTAAGGAGGGCCAGGGGGCTTTAATGGACACCGATCCCAATAGCCCAGTTTGTGCCGGCCTCCTGTGGACTCCCCCTCCTTTTCACAGGCCCCGATTGTGTATGGCCCCAACAGAGACAAAACTACCCCCGAGCAGAGGGCACCCCCAGCTGGTGCAGGTCAGAGGCATTCTGGGGGAGACAGACAGGGGGGTAGAGGGGAAGTGAGGGGCACACGGGAGGTGGGGTGTGGTGGGGGAGGGGCAGTAAAAGATGGTCCAGATCATTTATAAAGAGATTCAAGTCAGAAGCTAAGCCTTGATCATTTCACCTCCAGGCAAACTGTTTTCGAAAACCAGTTCACAGAACAAACTGGGAGCTGTACTAATGGGAAATGGAATGCTTTGTGAGCTAATTTTCAAAATAAATAAAATGCTCCTTTACAGTTTTCCAAAAGCTACAAGCCTGAGGTCCAGGGGTTCTCAATAGGATGGCCTCTAATTTGACAGTACAAGGTTTAAAAAAAATTACAAATGGGTTGTTTTACACACCAACAGAAGCTTCTTCCAGCAATTTTTCAATTATTACATTGTGAGCCCTCCAAGAAAAGTAACTATGTTGGCTCCAGAGCCCAAAGTCACCAAGTAAAGGGAGCAGTGGCTCACTAGTTTGCAAATAGTCCTTTGAAATGTAGCATAGACAGTGTCCAGGAACTTTCTGCAGGAACGTGGGTTTAAACGGAGTTCTTTTCACCACTCAAAAAGATTCTTAAATTTTTAGGGTCCTGGATCCCTTTCTCAGTCTAGTGAAGTCTGTGCACCCCTTCTCAAAAGAATGTTTTTATTTATTTATTTATTTATTTATTTATTTATTTATTTATTTATTTATTTATTTGCGGTACTGGGGATGGAACCCAGGGGCATTCTACCTCCAAGCTATACCCCCAGCTCTATTTTTTATTCTTTATTTTGAAACCGAGTCTCACTAAGTTGCGGAGTGCCTCACTAAGCAGCTGAGGCTGGCCTCGAACCCAGATCCTCCAGTCTCAGCCTCCCGAATGCTGGGATTAGAAGCGTGCGCCACCACGCCCGGCTCAAAAGAATGTTTTTAAATGCGTGAAAAAAATATGCAGGGTTACAAAAGAAAGCAATTAAAGTAGTTATCAAAAATACTTTGAAAACAACTTGACAACATAATTACATAGCAATGTATGGCCTTTTTAAATTAATTCCGTAACTAGCAACTGGCCTAACAATTTCTGTAATTTCAAGATAGTATTGAGCAAAAATGATACTTTGAGAAATCTAAAACAACTTCCCTGTGATATGGAAATATCTGTGGATGGTGTCCTAGTGACAAAGTCACAGATAGAGCTCCTGTAATTGGCTGGCTGGATTTATATTATAGGAAATGCTAAGTCAGCAGAGATAGTGAAAATAAAGATCTATTTTTTTTCCTCCATTCTGTTTGTAGAGCCCTGAATGTTACCTATGAGGAGGATGCCCTGCTAAAGGCAGAACAAGTTCAGGACCTGCTGTCCCAGGACTAAACTGAGGGGCGGGGACCAGGGGTTCACTAAATACCCACACTTCACTGGGGACCCTTCTTGTGAAATCTGGGGCTTGCTTTCTTCCTCTTCTGATCCTTTGGAAGCATCTGTGGTTTTTTGTTTGTTTGTTTTTGTTTTTGTTTTTATTTTGAAAGCATATCCTTTCTACCACAATCCTGCCCAACGATAAATAAGCACCTTTGATGTATTTCTTCAACAACTGTAATCCTTGTTGCCAAATAAACAGCTAACCAACTAATTCTGAATTTTAATCAAGATCTTTCTCTCACTGCCTTGAGTAGGTTGAGCTTTAGAGTGAGGAACCCCACCCCCCCCCC
>PVLC010001333.1:0-64980 GCA_004027655.1 Graphiurus murinus | reverse complement strand
CTGAATCTTGTGACTGTGGATCACCCTGGGGAACACCTAGGGGCACCAGGCAAGCAGGAAGGGGTGATCAGCTCTCCCAGGAAGCAGACCCTGCAGATGTGATGGTCGAGCCATGCTGGTTCTTGCTGTGTCTCCTGCCTCCAGAGAGCAAAGGATCCTTGGAGGTTTTGTGGAGTGACTTTGAGCAATCCTGACAGTGGTTTTTCTTTGTAAAACCCTTTGTAAAATCTTAAAAGTCCTAGAGAAGAGTAAACAGCAGATACTCAAATAGCTGTGTTCTTAACCTCCATGGCCTTTCAAAGGTGCTCAAATGCAGTGAAAAATCTTAGAGGCTCCTTATTTCAACCTCATTTGGAATAATGATCCTATTGAATATAAATTGCATTTAAAAACGGGTTGCACAGAATAGAGGGCTGTGCAGAAACACTGCGGAGGGGCTGCCTTGAGGCAAGGCTTGGACCCGGCCCAAGCCATCTTGAGCACTTAATGAAGGTGCCAGAGATGTTTGCTCATTTGTTCTTTGTGAGGCAGTACAGCCTGGGGGAGAAGCAGGAGCTTTAAGGTCCTGCAGGCCAGTGTGCCCACTCTCTCTTTTTTTCTTTGTAAGTTTATTTTTCTTTCTTTCCTTCCTTCCTTCCTTTCCTCTTTCCTTCTATTCTCCCTTCTTTCTATCTTTCATCTTTCATCTCTTCCCCCCCCCACCCCAATGGGCAAGTGACTATTCCCAAGTCTGACTTAGAGCCTGTTAATTGAGAATAACAAAGGGCGCCCCTACCCGTTCAATATGGAGATTGCAGGAGATGAGGAAAGAAGCCAGGGTCAGGCCTGGATGATGCGCTGGGCGTTGCTGCACCACCCCAGCCCTGCAGGCGGGAGCCCCCGGGAGCCAGGTGCAATGCCTAGAGAGAATCTAACGCACCGTGTTCTGTCCCCTCGCAGAAGTCGTCGACCAGAAGGCCGTGTATTTCTTCAATTTGACCTCCATGCAGGACTCGGAAATGATCCTCACGGCCACCTTCCACTTCTACTCGGAGCCGCCGCGGTGGCCCCGGGCACGCGAGGTGCTCTGTAAGCCGCGGGCCAAGAACGCCTCGTGCCGCCTCCTGCCCCCCGGCCCGCCGGCGCGCCTGCACCTGCTCTTCCGCAGCCTCTCGCAGAACACCGCCACGCAGGGGCTGCTCCGCGGGGCCATGGCCCTGGTGCCCCCGCCGCGCGGCCTGTGGCAGGCAAAGGATATCTCGCCCATCGTCAAGGCGGCCCGCCGGGATGGAGAGCTGCTTCTCTCCGCGCAGTTGGATTCTGGGGAGAATGAGCGAGGGGTGTCTAGCCCCTATGCACCCTACATCCTCGTCTACGCCAACGACCTGGCCATCTCAGAGCCCAATAGCGTGGCAGTGACACTGCAGAGATATGATCCCTTCCCAGCTGGAGACCCGGAGCCTGGCGCTGCCCCCAACAGCTCGACGGACCCCCGCGTGCGCCGCGCCGCGCAGGCCTCCGGGCCCCTCCAAAACAACGAGCTGCCAGGGCTGGACGAGAGGCCGGCGCAGGCCCCCCACGCCCAGCACTACCACAAGCATGAGTTATGGCCCAGCCCCTTCGGAGCGCTGAAGCCCCGGCCGGCACGCAAGGACCGCAGGAAGAAAGGCCAGGACGTGTATCTGGGCTCCTCGCAGGTGCTGGACTTCGATGAGAAGACCATGCAGAAAGCCCGCAGGAGGCAGTGGGACCAGCCGCGGGTCTGCTCCCGGAGGTATCTGAAGGTGGATTTCGCCGACATCGGGTGGAATGAATGGATCATCTCGCCCAAGTCTTTCGATGCCTACTACTGCGCTGGAGCCTGCGAGTTCCCCATGCCCAAGGTAGGACAGAGTTTGAGTACCACTGCTGCTTTCTGCCTGTTGTCTAGTACTAACTCCCGGCTCTGCCCCTATTAGCAAGTCCCTCTGCCTGCAACAGGGGGGTGGTAACACCTGTCACCTATAGAGGCAGAAGGAAGGCAGACAGAAGGTGCCATGTGGCAGCCCACTGCGTGGGTACAGTCCATCAAATGTGTTTGGCTTGACTCTGCTTTTGAAAGTGTTTCTCTTGGCTGAATCGGATTTCTCTAAATCAGAACATTTCTTTTGAAAAGCAGGAGAATCCATCTCTTTAGAAGTGCATCATGGCCAGGTGCGGTAATCCCAGTACTTGCAAGGTTGAGACGGGAGGATCACAGATTCTAGCTTAATGTCAGCAATTTAGTGAAGTCCTCAGCGATTTAGCAAGACCCTGTTTCAAAAATTCAAAAAGAAAAGGGCTGGGAGTATCGTTCAGAGGCAAAATGTCCCTGAGTTCAATCCCCAGAACAACAAAAAAGGAAATGCGTGTGTGCTTAGCAACCCTCCACAGAGACTGAGTTCATGCTGCCTCCTGTGGATAGGGTAGGTTCAACAGCTCCCTCCTGGCCTGGCCCTCAGGACACTGGTGTCTGTGTCCAGCCAGTGCCAGTCTCAATGGTTCTTCCAGTATTCACTTCCTTCCTCTAGCTCAGGGTACTCACAGGGCAACTATTCCCCACTTTGCAGAGGAATCTGCAAGACGCCCAGCACTGGGCCTTTGCATTGCACCAGCCTGGAGCTTTCAGATCCTTGCTCTGCCCCTGGTCTCCCTACAGCCTGAGCTGCGGTGAGCCAGCAGTGTCAACCCTTGGCACCCAGCGCAGTTTCCTCTCACTTAGTTACTCTGCAGAATGCTCAGGGCTTGCCCTCCAAGAAAGGAAGTCAGTGAATAAATCCAATTTGAACCTCAGTAAATCAGCCAGGTGGGAAAGCCCAGACAGAGATGTGGGGCCATATTAATCTGTATTGAATTAAGGGGTTTCTCCTCAAAGTCATACATGTGCAAAGGAGAAGCAGGGAAGTGCCCGACAGAGATAGGACCTTCTGGGAAGGCTTTGCAGGGAATTGGGACAGGTGCAAGACCAGAACTGTGCAAACTCCCAGCTGGCTGACCTCATACTTACCTTATCAGCCTGGCTCTCTGCCACCTCACCTTCTAGGACACTAGCCAGAGCCCCACACAAGCAAGTGTCCTTCCTCTGCTCTCACCAAGCCTCCTCTTCCTCACCCTAGATGACTGCCTCATCAGCTGCAGTGAGCCAGCAGTGAGCTGAAGCAGATGCCACAGCTGCGTTCATTTAGATGGAGGTGGGCACGATTTCCAAGCCAGGCCACTTTCAAACAGAGGGGTCTCAGTCAAGTTACTTAATCATTTTAAGTCTCAGTGTCTTCAGAAAAATGAAGGTTATATCCGCCCCAAGAAATTGGTAAGATGACACAACAGAATGATGCTAGTAAAGTGGCACCTGCCGCCCCTATTCAGAGGCATCTGGGAAATATCAGTCTCCGGCTCCAGGCCCAGGTGCAGAGCCAGCCTTCCCCTTCAGTTTTAATGACCAAATCACCAGGGAAGCATGTCTATACTCTTCAAACTGGAAATCTTGACCCCAAGGGCCTCAGGCAGTGCTGGCTGGGCCATCCCCCTCAGCTTTCCAGTGGGACAGCTGCCCAGCTCCAGGTGCTCAGCATGTGTGACGTGCGGGCGCCCTCAAGTGGCCGGTGCCAGGCAAGCAACATGACAGCACTTGGATTCCTGAGTAGGCCTGCAGGCCTGGAGGCTCCTGCAGTCCTCAGCCTGGGACTGAGTCTGTGGTTAATTCAAGAGGAAATATTGCCATCCCTAGGGACTTGCCTGTTCTTCTAAGCCAGCATTTCCATGGCCTCCCTCAAGGAACAGCAGCAAACAGGATGGTCTGCGACCTTGTGGGTGGCCTGGGTGGTGGGCAGTCGGTGAGCACAGAACACTAAGGTAACCCTACTCCTTTGTCGCCATGCAGATTGTTCGCCCATCCAACCATGCCACCATCCAGAGCATCGTCAGGGCTGTGGGCATCGTCCCTGGCATCCCAGAGCCCTGCTGTGTTCCAGACAAGATGAACTCCCTTGGGGTCCTTTTCCTGGACGAGAACCGGAACGTGGTCCTGAAGGTGTACCCCAACATGTCCGTGGAGACGTGTGCCTGCCGATAAGACCGCCCCAAGGTGGGAGGCAGCCTCCTCTCCACCCCTTGCCCAGCAGAGCAGTGTTTTGGGGACCTCCTGGAGCCAGAACTTGACTATGGGTGTGGCCGCAGATATAGGACAGAGCTTTCAGGCAATCCCACTGGAGACCAGAAGATCTGTCCACCCAGACATCAGTCTGGAGTGTTCCATCTCTACTGACTTAGCCCCCTATGTGTTTCCTGAGTCCCCTGAAAGAATATGGAATTAGCCCAGGCCTGAAAGTTGCCCAGTGATCCTACCCACCATTCTCAAGGCCTGAGAATGGAACAGGACTGCGATATTGACTGTGTGCATTCATCATCTCATACTCTGGGAAGACTATGCAAATCTTGGGGTGCTCGCTCCTATCACATGGAAAGAACCTGTTTAAATGTTCAGCTTAAGACCCTCTGGCCACATACCAGAAATAGGGCCTAAATCATGAGGTAAATGGGTGTTTTTTCCACATTTCACCGCAAAAGCTTTTATGCATACAGTATGCACATATAACCAATGTTGTTTTCTTTCTCTTAATATATATTTTATTTTAAAGTAAGGAAGAAGGAGTAGACACCATCTCTGCAGAGATAATCATGCTGGTGAGGTTTGGGTTGTTGAAACGCACTATGGAAATAACACATTCGGTAATATGTTGGAATACTAAAAAATAACCAAGATTTTATATTTTTGTAAATTATACTTTGTATACTGTAGATTGTATGTGTTCTGTGTTTTTATGGAAAGCTAATAAATTAAAGGTACAGTATTTCAAAAAAACTGAATTTCACACGTTCCAGAACATTGATCAATCCCTACCACCTGGGCAGCTGCTGGGAACACAGCATCCTTTAGGATCAGTGGAAACCCCCAGGCCACCTCCATATTCTCTGTGTCTGTCCCAAACCCCAGAAATTCCACTGTTCCTGGGCCCTCCAACATCCTGCCTTCGCCCCTCTGGCCTGCAAATCCTCATGATTTGGGCTGACATCAAAACGGGGCATGACTCCAGGCTGGCACAGTGGCTCCCTGGAGTTTCCTATAAGCCTCGCTCAGAGGGGTTTCATTGGCAGGGGAGTGTCTGCAACATTCAAAGGCACTTCTGTGATTGCTTTCTCCTTCAGTGACAAGAAGAGAGTCCCTTTATGCAGGAGAGATTCTGCATAAGCAGGCAGGGATTTGGGAGGGACTGGAAGGGTCCAGTGATCTCTCTGTACATGTCTATAGAGCAACTGCCACCCAGCAGCCCTTTCACCCCCAGATGTCTCCCTTATGACTGACACTGACATTACCTCATAGCCATAGTGCCTGAAACATATTGACTGGTGTTTCTGAAAGAGAATCTGGGTCTGATTTGGGGCAGGTGTATCACTTGCCATCGGCCGAGACCTGAAAGGATGATGTAGCCCAGAGTTTTACCTGTAGAGACTGCAAAGCTGCCAGGGCTTCTCTAGGGGGATTAAGCTGATAAGAAAAGCAGCCCAAGGAGTCTGTCTAATATGGGGCTCCTGAGACCAGGGCTCCCATGTAAGGAGGGATAAGAAAGTGCTGCAGGAGACACAGAGAAGGGAAGGAGGATAGGTAAGGCAGGAAGGAGGAGAAGGAGCTAAGCATCCCAGCCACATCCATCAGGATCCTGTAGGGAGCTCTGGAGCTTGCATCTGGCCTTGGAGTTACTCCAGCCTTGAGGTGAGGGAGCTGGAAATACAGTAGCCCCTGGCTTCAGGCTGACCCTTCATGGGGAAGTGTCAATTCCCAATTCTCTGGCCCTCTGCTCAGGTATCCACAGTGGCTCAGAAGCTTTTGGAGCCTCTGAAGAAGGTTACAGTGAGAGCCACTGGAAGCTGAGCAGCTGAGACTAGAGAGAGAAGACCTGAAGTGGGAGGTAAGGGGGATCCAAGGGCTCCTGGGTACATCCCAGGAGCATCAGCACACACCCTTCTCTAAGCAATCCCAGGTGGTCCTGGGACAGGTGGGTGAACAGTTGCCCTGGGGAGCCCAACTGCTGGGTGGCCCTGCCTGGGAACAGATCAGGTAAGGCAAGAGATGGTCCTCCACACCCAGACTGCTTATTCCCAGGACACTTATTCCCATGGCAACTGTGCACCAGACTAAGAGGTTCCTGTTAAGCTTCTATAGATGGCTGGAATGTCTAACTGGCCTGAAAACTCTGTGCTTGGTTGGCCATGTCTAATCCTTTTGGGTACATGGCAGGATATAAATAAGTAGCAGAATAAATTTTAAAATATTGGGGCTTGAAATGAGGTCAGGTCCCTTCCTCCCAAATACTAGATCTTGTGTGGTTCCTCTCTCATTCAATATTTGTTCCCATGAGACTGCTCCCTTTCTGTCTTTGATAAAGACAGGGTATACTAGAATAGCTTTATTTTATTTTTTCTGACTGTTCCAGTTAGCATTCTTGCAGCTATAATTTAAAAGATTGACCATGTAACTTAGAGGAAAGAAGATTTATTTTCTTACAGTTTCAGGTTCAGTCCAGGTGAGGCTGGGCACCATGGGAGGTGGAGTAAGGGAGAGCACATGGGCTGTGTTCAGATTATAGAAGCAAGAGAGAGAGCAAGGGGGAGGAGGAACCAACTATAATGCCAAGACCACACCCCCGGGGACCCCCCTCCAGCCACACCCTCCCAGCCTACTGGGTAGCACCCAGGTAAATTCATTACAATGGATTTATCTACTACTGGGATTACAACCCTCAAGACCAATTTCTGAGATCCTCAGGGGGCCATTCTATATCTAATCATAACACTGACATTTGCATTTGGGGGAAGACCTTCAGAATCCCCAAATGCCTGTGACCACTCCGAGTCTTTGTCTCTGCACTTCTGGGATGGGGAAGGCAGGCTGGGAGACACTCCCATGGATCTTCCCACTGGCAGGGACACAGGCCTATGCCAGGAGAGACAGTACTCAGTGGATGCCATCTTTCCTGGGCATGCTATGGTGAGTTTGGGGTGTGGAGAATGGGGCATGTGAAGGGCCTTCCACACTCTACTCTGTGGTAGAAGAAGCTGATGTCACCAATGACTTCTCTAACTTCTAGAGCAGCCTGCACTTTAGATATGGCATCTTATTTACCCCAAAGTAGCCTTGCGATTTGCTGCCCAACGGGTGCACAGAAAAACAGGTTCAGGAAGGATAAGTAGCAGGCCTACCAAGAACATGGGCAATGTCAGGGTGGGTGAACTGAGTCCTGATACTTATAGGTGTCTTTCTTGAGGCATCCCAATAGGCCTCTCTCTGTGTCTAAGTCTCACATGAAATCAGTCATCAACTACCTATAATTAATGCTGCTTCTGTGTACAAGATAGAGATAGAGCTCTGGTGGAGGAACTTATGGATGTCTGGGCTGGAGTGTGAGGGCATGAGGGGGGTGAGGCTTCATAGAAGAAGGAGAGACCAGTGTCCTCACAATGATGTCTAAAGAAGAGGTGCTTCATACCCTGCAGGCAGCCATTTCCCCAAAACTACAGTGATCCTTTTCTGGTGAATGAAGGCTGAAGTCAATGTCACTGTTTTACAAGAATGAACTCCCATGAAACTCAAACTAAATGGAGCCACCTCTGCCTCTCTCATTCATTAAGTTGTGCTTCTCCTACAGTATTTATAAGGGAGGGATGCCTTGATTTCTACAATTCACTAGTGCTGGGAGGACTGATATGGAGGCTTGGGTTAAAAATTTGCTACAGCATGGGAACACCAGACCGTCTAGACATCAACAGACAGGGAGGACAAAGCTGAGCTGCCAGTGGCCAGGGCAGACCCATTCCATCAGGCATGCCCCACAGGCAAACCTCATCTAAGGAGGGGACAATCCAAGCCAACAGCAGACCAGATCCAGGGCCCTCAGAATCTTCAGACAAATCCAGCAAAGTGCAGTTGCTTAGAACACAGTGTGCGTGGTATAGGGAGTCCTGGGCAGGCATCCAGGGGCAGCAAGGACTGGCCCAGGTAGAGGTCAGCAGGGAGGAGTGTGAGGCTTTCCCACAGATGCAACCAGAGCAGAAGTTCTGCAGAAGGGAAGGACATACCAGGGAGGAAAATGGCAATAGCATGGTAATTGCCCCAGTTGCATGCTCAGGAGTCCCAGGCTGTGTGCTAAGTGAGGTGTGCTCCCAGGGGCACTCATGTGGCAGGAGTACACTCTGATCTCTCCTAGGACAGGAACACCTGTGATTCCCCAGGCTGGCCTAGGATTAGTGCAGGTGAGATCCAGCTAGTTCTTTATCTTCTGGGAAACTGAAGTCCAGACCCTGTGGCATGGCACATCAAAATGCAGAGGAAAATATAGTCCAGCCCAAGTAGCAATGTAAATTAGCCATTTTATTATTGTGGTTGCTTGTTAACTTTCTGTGAAAAGACAAAATTAAAACAAATTTAGTTTAAAGATCTTAACTGACTTTTGTGATTCCAGATATAAATTATAAAATATGTAATTATGAAGAAATAATAACATATTATTTAAAAGAAAATATTTATATATTTATAAACTCCATTAATATGATATAAACATAACTATTATAATTTTATATAATTTCCATTCATATATAATTCATTGCATATAATTATTTATAATTATAAATAATTATAAATGTGTAGACATTTATATATATAAATACACATATACAAGTAATTAAATATAATACATTATATATATTTATACATTTACATCTAAAAATTATATAACTTACATGCAATTTATATTAAATTATAAAATAGAAGGTATGTTTTAATAAGCCAAGAAGAGGAGTTTGGTTTTGTAGACAGAAAAGGACTGAGGAAAGCCAAAAAAGAGAAAAAAAAATCAGATTGATCACTTCAAAGTAACTTTCCTGATAGGGTTAGAAGAAGAGACTTCCTCACCAAGCTGTCTCAAGTTGCTGTAAAACTCCGGGTGTATGTGTATGTGTGTGTGTGTGTGTGTGTGTGTTACTGGGGATTTAACCAAGGGGCAGTATATCTCTGAGCTATACCCCCAGTCCTATTTTATTTTAAAATACTGTATCACTAAATTGCAGAGATCCTCACTAAGTTGTAGAGGCTGGCAATCCTCCTGTCTCAGCCTCCCAAGTACTGGGATTACAAACATGAGCTCCCATGCCTGCCCCTTTTTTGTTTCTTAGACTGGTCTGTTCAGAGTTCAGTTTGATTAGGTGACACTTAGCATGTGTGACTCCATTCTGGTTTGATCTGGTCTGCTGGGGCCTAGGGTTGGAGGCTAGTCCAAAACAATGGACTCCTATAAATTGTATTTAACATTACCAAAAATTAGAAAGCACTACTTTTGAGAAGATGATGAAACAGGGCCTCTTAGGTTCACCTCACCTCCTGGGAGTGAATATTATATTCCTGGAAAGCAGCTCAATAATGTTTACCAAGAGCTTTCTATACCTTTACATATATTTTGGCCTGGACATTCCACTTCTGACATCCTGTCTCAAGAAAACATATAAAATATTGACTATAATAACATGCAATAATGTGCCTTGCAATGTTATCTTAATAAATACTCTTAACTCTCTTGCATTTTGAGAACATTTGCATCAATTAAGATGTCTATATGACTGGATAGTGTTCAGTCATTAAAAATTATATTCCTGAAAAGTTTTTCATGATATGGGAAAGTATTTACACAGTTCTTCAGTGGCATCTATTTCTAGTGCCCTGACCATTCCCCTTCAAGGGCCTGAGCAACCAGGGCACTGAGGTCCCTGGCAAATATGATTGGCGGGAGCTTAAGGGACTGTTCCGGTCTGGGTTGTGATACTCACTGGGACTTCCTAGCAAAGGGGCTTTTGCTCCTCCTCTCACCCCACTTCCCTGGGAAACTAGTGTAGACCATCTTGCCAAAACTCAAAAATGGCCCATGAAGCCAGCATCGAGGAAGGCAGGATTTAGAGAGGAGAAAACCACACTAGGAGCTTGCTGATCCCCAAGCTCAAGCCATTCTAAATCCAGACTGTTGCTGAGCTTTCCAATTTGCATTAGTCAGCCATAATCCACTTTGCTTAATTCCATTTGGATTCTGACACAATTTTTAAAAAGAAAACAAATCTATATGTACGGAAAAGAAAAACAAACCTGTGCATCCCAAACCTGTATATACCAAAACTTATACACTCAATAACTTCAAAAGGAAACCCATGGTAGAGATTGCAGACACTTTAGTCCAGATGTCTCAAATTTTATGCCAGCTTTTGATTCACCAGAATCCAGCTCTTGGTCTTTGAATAATTATGTGGATGGACTTCCCTGGAAAATCGATTGTGGGAGGAGGAGAGGAAGAAAGGAAGGGTAAATAATATTTTCTGTGGCTCAATCAAGGCAGAACCCTGAGGACCCAGCAATACAAAGCTGGTTACTGGAAAAAGAACAAGAATCTTGGCATTTTCTGGGAAAAATAGAGCAAGACCCAAACTGTGTTCTCTAATACTCAGAGTTAGGGGGGATACATTCAGGTGTGTCAAGGCCAACAAGGAAGGATACCAAGGAAATTTGGGTTCTGGGCTAGCAACACAGACTCTGCATATTTGGGAGAAAGGGTGGGCTGGGATTAGAGTGTCTATGGTTAGCCTCTTCTGTGGCCCTGCCACTTGCCATGGGGAAGGCCTCCTAGAGAACAGTAAGCATAGGAGTTGCCTGAGAAATCTGTTACCTTGGTGCCTGCTGGGCACCCAGTGAAGCAGCTGTTAAATACATAAGGACCCACCCCCAATGGCAAAGCCAATATGGTTGAGAAGCAGCAGCAGGTGGGTCCTGCTAGATCTCTTTCTCCCAAAATTAAGACTGACATCATTCCACCCCACTCTCCTTTACACTAAATAAACCCATGGGACATTCAGACAATTCAAGAAAGAAGACTAGCCTTCTGGATAATACAGATCAAGAAGCCTTCAGCAAATAATTAAAAGCAATAAAGGAAGTATGAACATACGAATGCCCTAAGTTTGTGGAGAAGACAGTTCCAGAAATGCCCAGTATGTTGCATTGCACAACTAGGGGAGAGCCACCCACATCAGAGTGTGAGACGGGTCCCTCCAGGCAGTGTGCACATGTAGTGGCCACAGCTAGATGCGACCTCTTATATAAACAGGTCCACAGCCCTTTATCTGAGGTTCCCAAAACCAAACCCATCTAAAAATCTGAAGTTTCTTTTCACTCACAAAATTTGACCTGAATGTGTGTGTGTGTGTGTGTGTGTGTGTGTGTGTGTGTGTGTAGATAATGTGTATGAATGTGTGTATTTAATATATATTAATTTTTATTATGATATATATGTCATAATCCAAGACAAAAACTGCCACTTTTTAAAAATAACACTGGGTAGCAGCCCTTGTGCCTAGGCTCCTGAGCACATCCAGGCCATCCTGTGTGCTCCTTTTGCTCAGCTTCTTGAATGGGGAACGTTCCGGGCAGCCTCCAGGGCTGGAGCACATTGGACACTGTCCGCTTTGTTCTTCTCCCAGCCAGTGTCCCGTTCCACAGATGCAGCTCCATCTCCCTGCCCCATGGAATTCTTGCACTGAGGTGGATCAGTGCCCAGCATGTTTCCTATCCCCTCTGTAAGCAGCATTTCTGAAGCTGGGCCCTTCCTCACTTCCCCTGGCCATGCCCCCAAAGGATAAGAACAGCAAGTTCTATCTTGACCAGGCTAGCCACGCAGGGACTCCTGGTTTTACCCTCCCCCCCGGGATCTCTGACCACCCCTCCTGCATGTCCTTGAACTCTCTTGGCTCTCCCCTTCCTCTCCCCAGCAGCACCTGCAGTGTGAAAGGAACAATGTCATGCTAATCCTCACCAGAGTAGACCACCTTGCATATGCATGCCCCAAGAAATTTTTTTTTCTTTCTTAGTGGTACTGGGGATTGAACCCTGAGGCATTCTACCTCTGAGCCACACTCCCAACCTTTTTTTATTTTTGTTTTGAAACATGGGCTTGCTAGGTTGTTGAAAGTCTTGCTAAGTTGTACAGTCTGGTCTTAAGCCTTCAATCCTCCTGTCTCAGCCTCTCAAGTATGGGGATTATAGGCATATGCCATCATGCCTGGCTCCCAAGTATTTTGAACTGTGTTTATTCTTTGTTTTGTTTAATGCCATGCATCCTAGAAAAGGGTAGAGGTTAAGTGTGGATACACTGCTTTTTGGTGTTGTTGTGGTTCTAGGGGCTGAACAGAAGGGTTTTCCACCTCTGAGCTATACCTTCAGTCCTATTTTATTTTTCATATTGAAACAAGGTCTCACTTAGTTGCTGACAGCCTTGCTAAATTGCTGAGGCTAGCCTCAAACCTGCTATCGTCCCATCTCAGCCTCCCAATTACTGGGATTACAGGCCAGGTGTGCACCACCACACTCTGCTTGCGTTGCTCTTGAAGTCACACAGTTCTGAGTCTCACAAGCCTCCACGAGGGTGCATCATGCTGGTCTCCTCAGGCCAGGTAGCCATCTCTGAGCAGGTACCAGGCTCAGATTGTTACCTGCTCCTCTGTCTACAGGGTTCTACTGGCCAGCAGATATGGCCCAGGGGGGCACCCAGCTGATGTGACCCAAGCTCCTCCCACTAACCAGTGACAGAGCAGTCGGGATTCAAACCCTGGTTTCTCTGGTTCCAAAGTCTACCCCATCGTACTAAGTTCTCTGTGCACGTTTACACTGGATCTCGGGTGCTCAGGGGCCCATTAGGAGAATGGAGTGGTTGAGCCACACTGGCAGGTCCTGCTTCCATGAGAATCGGTCCTCTCTGATCCTGATGTTGTTTCACCCTACACCCATGCCCCCAACCCTCACAGCTTGTGTCATCTTCTGAGTGCTTTTGTTGTTGTTTCTATATTTGGAGGATTTTTTGGTCTCGTTTCCTGGATTCTTTGTTCCCGTGGCCCAGGAGATGAAGCATATGTCACCCTGTCTGGAGATTCTTCTGAACAGAGCTGGCGAGGAAATGAGAAAGGGTCCTAATTAGGGGGCAATGACCCCCCTGGAGAAATGCAGATCCTTTACTGTAGGCTGTGTCTTTCCCACAAGCCCTATGAGCTTGCCAAATGTTTATAAAGCCTTCATTAACAGAGAACTCCCTTAGATAAGAGGTTGGAGCATCCAGGGCCAGATAAGAACAAGTGGAAGACTGTCCATCCGGGAACGGCAGAGGAAAGCCTTGTGTTGACCACGTCGCTCCCTGCAAAGCAGTCAGCAGGACCATGCGGGCCCACTCCTCCCAGATGCCTCCCTGCACCCGCTAACACCCTGCGGCAGCCCTGCAGTCTCTTCTCCAGGATCCAAGATGTTCCCAGGGGTGTTGTGGGTGACCCTGCCCATGCTGTCCCTGTTGGCCTGCTCTGTGCAGGGCAAGCCACTGCAGAGCTGGGCACTAGCGTCTGCCAGGGGAGACACCCGCAGCTTGCTAGGGCAGCCCGGAGGAGGGCGGCAGGAGGGTAGCTTTGACCTGAAATTGTTCCTGGAGAACATGAAGGTGGATTTCCTGCGCAGCCTCAACCTGAGTGGGGTCCCCTCCCAGGACAAAACCAGACTGGAGCCGCCACAGTACATGATCGACCTGTACAACAGGTACACCACCGACAAGTCGTCCACCCCAGCCTCCAACATCGTGCGGAGCTTCAGCGTGGAAGGTAGAGTCGGCTTGTCCCCCAGGGTGTCCGGGGGTGGGACTCACTGGCCCACAGTGGCACTGCTCAGTGGAGCATCTGCTGGCCACGCAGCTCTTCAGGTTTCCACTGAAATGAAGTGCAGTGAAATACAATGAAGATGTCATTCTATAGCATCACCAGCTCTGTTTCAAATGCTCAGCAGTAGTGTGTGGTTAATGGCTTCCTTACTGGTCAGTGCAAATCACAGGACCTTTCCATCATCACAAAAGGTTCTAGTGGACAGCTCTGCTCTGGAAGATTCTTCTTTCGGGGGTCCACCTGCCACACAGAACACAGTAGGTACTTGGTAGGCGCTTCCTTCCATCCCCTCCACCGCCCCTTCCATCCCCTCTTCTTCCCTCCTCTTCCCTACCTTCCTTTTCCTTCTTCTTACTTTCTCTCCCCTCCTCCTCTCCACTGCTCTTTTCTTCCTGTCTGCCCCCTGCCATTCTGTCCCCTTCCCACTTAGAAACAGACAACTTATTTAGCCCCCAACTAAACTGCTATATTTTAAAACTTTAACAGAATGCCTCTCTTATAAAAAGGGATTTTAAAACCCAGATATCATCTTTTGACAAAAAAGCAATGGAAAAGAACCTCATTTTTTAAACACAAATTTATTTTATTTTGGAAGACTAAAAGATATGCATGGAATTAAGGCCTAAGTCAGCTAACTCATCCAGCCTTCCACAGTGCAGGTGAAGTGAGTTTCTGAACAGTGAAGCCAAAGCTGGCAGGGCTGAGGGAACTTGCCAGGTCAAGCATGTGGTTAAGATTAAGCAGCTGGGTTCTGACCCAGGCCCTGTCATCTGCACAGTTCTGGCTTATCCTGCTTCTGTGTCCTACTCTAAAGAGCCCAGAGCACAGGACCTCTCCCCTCCTGTGTCTGAGACCTGCAAATGCCCAAGAGACCCAGCTCAGTGCCATAGCCAGGCCAGGCCAGGCCTTCCCAGCCTACAGAGCCACTATGATCATGACACATGCTCAGAATGCCCGCCCCAAAACAAAAACCTAGATTTTATGCAACATTGCTTGACTTTTTAAACTCTGGACTCTGGTTTCATTTATTTATTTATTTATTTATTTATTTATTTATTTATTTATTTATTTATTTTTGCGGTACTGGGGATTGAACCCAGGGGCATTCTACCTCCGAGCTATACCCCCAGCCCTATTTTTTATTCTTTATTTTGAAACAGGGTCTCACTAAGTTGCGGAGTACCTCACCAGGTAGCTGAGGCTGGCCACGAACCCGGATCCTCCGGTCTCAGCCTCCCAAATGCTGGGATTACAAGCGTGCGCCACCACGCCTGGCTTTGGTTTCATTTTTTAAAAATGCAATCTTCATTTTTAAAAAAATACAGGTCATCGGGCCCACAGGACACATCTGTGATCTCAGCCTTAGGGGAAACTAGGCTTTGTTGGTCAGGACCTAAATCACCATATCCCACAGGCCTGGGAGTGCAGCGTGGGAAGCCCTCCCCATGGCCTCCGACACGCCCCCAGCAGGATGCATGACCTGGCAAACACTGCTCTCATCCTAGCCCTCCCAGCCAAGGCAACTTAGGAAAGGCAGACACTTTTTCTCTAGGTGTCTCACCATGGCCCCGAAGCCAGGGTCGAGGCAGGCCACAGGAAGAGCATATTAGGTTGAATGCATGGCTCACTGTTCCATATGCCACGATGGCTCAGCACATTCTGCAAGAGCCGGAATGGCACATCCATGCCAGGTGAGGGGACCACAGAGAGCCTAAGCAGAAGGTCATGTGCTTTGCTGCAGGCAGTGGTTATGCGTGGGTCAGTAGGAGGGGAGGGACACAGAAGTGCTCACTGAGCCAGGGACTGTCTGTTAAGTTCCATATGCCACTTGGATAAAGCCTCACACCAACTGAGGAGGCAGGTGGCATGAGTCCTATTCTATAAAAGAGGAAACGAAACTGAGGCACAGAGACTCAGTGTTTTCTAAGGTAATAAGCCTAGTGATAGGGCAGAGAAGGTGGGCACTCATTTTGTCAGATGCCAAAACCTACGTGCTGGGTTTCAGCACAGCACAACGTTTCCACTCAAGTTGGGACTCCCTCATCTATGGCGTGTATTTCAAAGTTTCCAGTTATCCTTATTAAGATATAGTCCAAAAATAGCGAATGCAAAATTTCAGAAACAAACAATTCCAAAGTTTTAAATCACTTGCATTATAATATATTGTTCCATGTTACTATTAATCATTGTTGTTAATCTCTTGCTGTGCCTAATTTATAAATTAAACTTTATCATAAGAATAGAACACAGTATATATAATTTGGTGCTATCCACAATTTCAGGCATCCACTGAGGATAAGCAAGTGGCTGTACTGCTCAAAAAATGTAACTTTTTTTCCTCTTTGTGACTGAGCCATAGGATAGTCAATGGGTATGTGTCAGCCTAGGAGAAATGGGAAATAGAGACAATCATGTGGCTAGAAGGCAGGTCCCACTTATTGACCAATTTTTTCCTCTCCAAAAAAAAAACCCATCCATTTTCTTTTTGCTTAGGAGTTACAATTTCAAATAATTTCGGTACTACTTAGATGCTGAGATTTCTCAGTGTGTGTGTGTGTGTGTGTGTGTGTGTGTGTGTGTGTGTGTGTGTTTACTGTGAATTGAACCCAGGGAAATTCTACCTCTAAGCTACAACTAGTTCCTCCTAATTTATTACACAGTGGCCTAGGGCCTGTGATCCTCCTGTCCTCCCCACCTAAGTACTGGAATTACAGGCATGTACCATCACACCCATCTTCTCATCTTATCTTAATTGGACTTTTGCCATGCCCAACCAAGATCTCTCCTTTAAGTCTGTACACTCAGATCTTCACTATAAAGTTGACAGTGTGTTTTGTGGTTTTCTTCATGTGAAGATATTTACTAGCTGTGTGTAATTTCTGTAATTAAATGCCTTGAGTCCCAGTCTCCGCATCTCTAAAAGTGGAATAATAATTAGATCCTCCCAGGGCAAGTGTGAGAATTAAAGCAAAATAGATTGTGCAAAACTCCTAGAGTAATGTCAGTCATGTGGTAAATATTCAATAAACAGTAGGAACTATCCACCCCAATTGGAGGTATCTGCCTCTACTTTTCCTTGGATGATCCTAAATAAATCTTTCCAAAACATTCGCCTACCAAGGGCTTAAGTAAAACTGAAGAGAGATAATGGTGGCAAAAACTGTCATACAGATATCCTTTCGTCTGAACCATGAAACTCAGATTTGGTGTCATGAGAACAGACATTCACCAGATGCCTCACCATCTGTCTTGCGTTTCAGATGCTGTCTCTACCGCAGCCACAGAGGACTTCCCCTTCCAGAAGCATATCCTTCTCTTCAACATCTCCATCCCCAGGCATGAGCAGGTCACCAGGGCGGAACTCCGCCTCTACGTCTCCTGTCAAAACCACGTGGACTCGTCTCATGGGCTGGAAGGAAACATGGTCATTTATGATGTCCTGGATGGAGAAGACACCTGGAATGGTGCCTCCAGGACCAAGACCTTCCTAGTGTCCCAGGACATTAGGGATGAGGGTTGGGAAACCTTAGAAGTATCCAGTGCCGTGAAGCGATGGGTCAGGGCAGACTCTACCAAGAGCAAAAATAAGCTGGAAGTGACCGTGGAGAGCCACAGGAAAGGCTGTGACACACTGGACATCAGTGTCCCCCCAGGTTCCAAAAATCTGCCTTTCTTCGTTGTCTTCTCCAATGACCGTAGTAGCGGGGCCAAGGAGACCAGGCTAGAGCTCAGGGAGATGATCAGCCATGAGCAGGATGGCATCCTCAGGGAGACGTCCAAGAACAGCTACCTGGAGGCAGGTGAAAGCCACGGCGGTGAGGAGGAAGAAGAGGGCACGGACAGTCACACAGCCACAGGTTTGTCCTTAGTCAGACGGAAAAGGAGCCCAGGGGCCGGCAGCCACTGTCAGAAGACCTCCCTGCGGGTGAACTTTGAGGACATCGGCTGGGACAGCTGGATCATCGCACCTAAGGAGTATGATGCGTACGAGTGTAAAGGTGGCTGCTTCTTCCCGCTGGCTGACGACGTGACACCAACTAAACACGCCATCGTGCAGACCCTGGTGCACCTCAAGTTCCCCACAAAGGTGGGCAAGGCCTGCTGCGTGCCCACCAAACTGAGCCCCATCTCTATCCTCTACAAGGATGACATGGGGGTGCCCACCCTCAAGTACCACTATGAGGGGATGAGTGTGGCAGAATGTGGGTGCAGGTAGTGGCTATCCATGGGGCTAGGGAGGCAGGGAGGGGAGGAGGTCCTGATGAGAAGCCCTGTATCCCCCTGGGCACAACAGGGACCAAGTCAATCTGCATGTCAGCCTGCAGAAGGAAAGGGAGCCTGCCATCCCTCTCATGCCCCACCCGAAGTACACACCACTGGGTCCCATGGGTGGAGAAATGACAGCTGGGGTGTGGGAGAAGAATTAGACGGCTGTTAGGTGGAAGAGAAATGCCAAAAAAGGGGAAAGAAGCCAGGTGAGGTGGCGACCTATAATCCCTGTACTTGGGAGACTGAGACAGGAAGATCATAGTTTCAAAGCCAGCTTCATCAACTTAGTGAAACCCTGTTTCAAAATAAAATAAGGCTGGGGGTGTAGCTCATAGGTAGAATGCCCCTGGGCTCCATCCCCAATGTAAAATAAATTAATAAATGGAAGGAAGGAAGGAAAGGAGGGGGGGAGGAAAGATAATGGAGAGTTAGCGCAACATTGAATTGAGCAGGAACTAGCCAGAAGAGAATAGATGGGCATTGCTCAGAAATTCATGGAAATGACAGGGGTCCCAGAAGACAGGGCTTACTCCAATAGCCTTGGGGAGAGGAGCAGCTTCCACCTGTCAATTCATGCATTTCCTACCCCCAGTGAGAGCTGGGCATTATGATCTCTGATTTTCAGACATAGACATCAGTGCCCAAGTGGTCTGTTAGTGCTGGTCAATGGTAGAATTACAAGCCAGGTTGTTGGAGCCAAAGCCTGGGACCTCCCCACATGCCCCATGCAGTTTAGTGAGTCACTCTGCACTGAAAGTGCCATGCACTGGAACACCAGAGCATCAGGACAGGACAGGTTGAGCTGCAGATTGGACCCACCAATGTGACTGGGCTGCTCACCCAAGACACAGCCAGCCCATTTGGTGCCTATACCCATGCTGCAGCCAAGTGCTTTATAATATCACACTTGAGTCACTGAAAAACCACCCCCCCAAACCACCTGTAGGATGGAGGAGGCAGATCTGCACTACGGCCCTCTAACATGCACTGTGGCCGGAGCACTGCTCACCGTCCATGTAGTGCTCATACAGTCAGGGGTTCACACAGGGCCACTTGCAGTCCCTGGACTCAATCTCTGGGAGACACAGCCTATGGCCTGGGCTCTGCAGTTACAGACTCAGCAGAAGGCAGCCATGGGTGTCCCCTGCCCAGGGACTGACTATACAGAGACAGGACTGGGATTTGACTTTGTTGGAATTAAATGTGCTCTTGGTTTGGTATTTGAAAGATCCCTATTTTTACTCCTTGGTGACATGCACTCAAGTGTTAAGATGTCCAGCTACCCTGGGTAAAGGCTCCCTGGCCTCTAAAGACCCCTGGCCCTTATCAACTGCCACCATCTCTGCTTATGCTTTCCAGCTGTCATAGGTAATGTTCCTCCAGCTCCCACTGGCCCCTGGTGGCTCATAGGACTGGATGGCCTGGGGAAGAATGTGAAGATGTCGAAGATCCCACCCCAAGGCCTGCTGATCTCTGGTGAGAGCAGGGCCCAAAGGAAAGAGGCTTAAAGAGACTTGAGCCACTCCTCTTGGTTGAAATCCCCATGTATTAAAAAAGAAAACGGTTTGCATTAAATGTTTACATGGAATCAATGAACAATTTTATTACAAAAATACAATGCAGCCATACTGTCCAATTACTGGAGTTGGAGAAAATACAAATTCCTAGTCCACGATAGGTTGTGTGTGTGTATGTGTCAGTGACAATGTGCCCAGTTGGATGACACATCTTCTTTTGGTCCTACTGGTGTGTTTCTGTGCCTCATGTAATTTTTCCTTGAAAATAAAGTCAAATGTCTGACTTGCAGCCTTTCATGAATGTGAGATCAGAGCCTGAGTCCCTATAAGGCCCACTAATATGTGCCACCACTTTGTCTGGGGAGGAGAGCAGTTAGCAGGGACATGGATCTGCCACAGGGCTTGGGGGACAAGGGTGGCTGTGCCTGCACAGTGGGGTTTGGAGATGTGTTGGGACTGGCTTTCCTGTATGACTACAGGTATGAGCAGTTGTATGTGTAGGAATTGGTGAAGGATGATGACAACTGCCCTTGTCCTTTACCTGCTTAGGTAAAGGACATCTCCATGCAGTGTCCCAGGGCCTGTGCAGAGCTCCTAGCATCTGTCTATCACGCCCCTGCCCAGACACAGGCTCCATCCAGACTGTACCTGAATGTGCTCCCTCTTCTCTACCCTTGGACCACTGGGACAGTGGAGCTGGGTCCTCTCCTCGCTCAAGCTCCAAAACCAAGTCCCAGTGACCATAAGGGAGGACCCCAGCTCCAGTGCTGCCACGCTGGCCTGCTCTGGTGCTCCTGTTCTGCCTTCCTGGCTCTTAGGAGACACTTCCGTTACACAACTGCCACAAGCCTGGTGTGGGAAGCTGCTGGCCTCCTATCCTGTGCCACCTGTGGCCATGAACTCTCCTGAGACAAGAACGTGAGCTTGTCACCTTGGTCACTACCAGACAGTCAACATGTTCTGTACCTCAGTACAAAGTCATGTGGTTTGATGTACAGAGACGGAACACGCTAGGGGAAAACCCAGACGTGTTTAACTGGTCATTCCTTGCATAGGACTCCTCAAAGTTTGTCTACGTACAGCCAGAGACAAAAGTGTAACATCACCTTCCTCAGCTCCCTGAACACCACCTTCAATACTGCATGGAAATGTTTCCTAAGGCCTTTTCCTCTTCACTAAATCAGGGTGGCAATCTTGTCACCTTTGTGTGTATGGAGAAGCTAAAGCCTCACAGAGTGAGGGAGCTGGCCCCAGCCAGATGCTGAGACAGCGGGGTGGATGCCTTCACTGTGACCTGCCCTTGGTGCCAGGGGCGAGGGGACAGAGGCTTATGGATGCTGAGAAGAAAGTATCACACTGGCACACAAAGAGACAGACACAGCGAGGTGACAGTGAGGCACAGAGAGAGCCAGGGGTGCCTCTGAGCACCAGCCCTGGCCTGGCACCTGCACCCTCTAAACAACCATCAACAGAATAATGGAACCTTTTAAATACTTTTATTGGTGCATTGAAATATACATCATATTGAGATTCAAAGTGATACAAATAAATATGCACATAGCATGTGGTGTACTTCCCTCCTCACCCACCCTGCCTCCCCTCCTCCCTTCTCCCTCCTCCCTCCTCCTATTTTAGCGAGATTGGTAGTGATTCCTTCTTTATATAGACATAACATGATTTGAACTCTTGTTCCCTTCCTCAATTCTCCTTTAGTTTCGAGGATGAAGACTGAGAAGGGGCAGTTTACAGCCTGGAGACCTTGTGACCCAGCCTCTGTCACACTCTCCAATCTACTCCCACCCCCCACACAGGTGCATAAGACCTCCAGCAATTCATACCAGCCTGTCCTTTGCTCTTCCGCTTCTCTCTAACCTGCCCAGGTGCCTTCCTTCTCCCTCCAGCTTCCTCTCAGAGGCTCCTGGTTCTCCAAAGCCTCTCTCTGCTTCTGGCTGCCCCTGAGTTGAGATCAGCTTTACACCACCACACTGCGCCACCATGAAGTCTGCCCCAGAGTCAGCTGACGGTGGGCTGAAACCATGAGCTGAATAAACTCTGTGTTTGTGGTAGAAAAGCAGACTAAAACAGCAGGAGTTGCACCCTGAAGAAAGAGTGAGCTAGAAGGGAAGGGAGGAGAAGAGAGGGAAGGTAGTAGGAAGAGGACAGAGGAGGAGAGAGCTGAGCAGCCATTGTCAGGGCTGTGGGCAGGTGGAAGAGCAGAGGAACAGGAACCAAAACTCCAACTAAGTGGGGTGCCCTGTTCTTCGAGGCTCCCCCATGACCCCTCTGCTCCCCACAGTCAGCTGAGTGTCTTGCCAGGAGCCTGGAGGTGTGGAGACTGCTCCATGAAGCATCTTGCCCTGTCCCTGGTGCTCTCTGAGCCCTTAGCAACCAGCACTATTGTCACTACTAACCAAAAGAACGCAGATCAATTGTTGGGAGAGTTCTTAGACTCTTTAACAGAGGAGTCCTGACTCTGTTAGGATTTTAAAATTTTATTAAATATGGAAATGTCTTGATGCTCAAAAACATTGCTTTCAGAATGAAAGAAACTATCTCATCAGGCATGAGGGAACAGGCCTGAGGCTGAGAAAGGAGGATCACAGGTTTGGAGCCAGCCTCAGCAACCTAGTGAGACCTGTTTCCAAATCAAAAATAAAATGGGTCTGGGGGTGTGGCCTAGAGGTAGAAAGCCCCGGAGTTCTATCCCCAGTATAAAAAAAAAAAAAAAAAAAGGCTTAAGAAAGGAAACTCTGGCCAGGCATGGTGGTGCATGCTTCTCATCCCAGTACTTGGGAGGCTGAGACCGGAGGATCCAGGTTCATGGCCAGCCTCAGCTACTTGGTGAGGCCCTCTGAAACTTAGTGAGACCCTGTTTCAAAATAAAGAATAAAACATAGGGCTGGGGGTGTAGCTTGGAGGTAGAATGCCCCTGGGTTCAATCCCCAGTACCGCAAAAAAAAAAAAAAAAAGGGAACCTATCTACAATGAACAACAATTGGAGAATAATTTGAAGAATGACCCCCAACAGACGTTTCACCACAGAAAATAGACACCTGGTTGATTAGCACAGAAAGGATGCTCACCACCATTAGTCATCAAAGAAATTAAAATTAAAATCTCAGCATACCCATAAGGATGGCTAGGATAAAAAATTCTACCAATTGCAGTCATCCGTGTAGATGAAGTGGAAGTCTCATGTGCTACCGGTAGAAAATTAAGCTTTGGAAAACACTCAAGTAGTTTTTTAAAATGCCAAACATTCATTCCTATCTGAGGTATGATGCAAGAGAAAACCAAAACATGCACAGGCTTGAACGCAAATTTTCCTATGGGCTCTATTTGTAACTAGAAGCAACCTGAAGGTCTATCAATCAGTGAGTGGATAACGAATCCTGATAGATCTGTGCCATGGAATGCTACTCAGCAACAGAATAAATGAATCAACAGAACATTCAACAACCTGAGTGAACCTCAAAACCATTATACATAGGTCAATACTCACCAAATTGTACAATCTATTGATACATAATTATGTTGATTGTACATCGATTAAGTTATGAAAAGTACATATTTATTATGTAACTTAGAAATTACTGGAAGAGTATAAAACAGAAAACAAACAAGCTGGGCATGGTGGCACATGCCTATAATCCTAATACTTGGAATACTTGGAAGGTTGAGACAATAGGACCGCAAGTTTGAGGCCAGCCCCAGCAACTTAGCAAGACTCTTGGCAAAAAAAAAAAAAAGTAAAAAGGGCTGGGGGTATAGGTCGGGGGTAGAATGCCCCTGGGTTCAATCCCCAGTACTGTGTGTGTGCATACACACACACACACACACACACACACACACACACACACACGTGTGTTTGAATCTCAAAATTCAGGAAGCCCATGCTTGAAAATTTATATGTAGAAGCAAAAAACTCTGGCTCTTAAGAACATGTGTATGAGAATATTTATCACAATATCACTAGTAGAAGAAAAAGAGAAACTACTTAAAATATGCTTCATTAAGTGTCTTAGTCTGTTGTCTTTTCTTTTTTTTTTTTTTTTTTTGTGGTAGTACTGGGGATTGAACTCAGAAGTACTCTACCTCCAAGCCTCACCCCAGCCCTTTTTTAAAATTTTAAATAGGGTCTCCTTAGGTTGCTGAGAGTCTTGCTAAGTTGCTGAGGTTGGTCTTGAACCTGTGATCCTCCTGCCTCAGCCTTCCAAGTACTGGTATTACAGTCATGCATCACCACACCTAGCTTCTTGGTCTATTTTCTGTTGTCATAACTGAATGTCACAGGCTAGGTAATTTATAAAGAATAGAAGTTTATTAGGCTCACAGTTCTGGAGGCTGGGAAGTCCCACAGCATGGTGCTAACACCTGCTCAGTATCTGCTGGGGCCTTCTTGTTGCATCATAACAGGGGGGCACAACACATGATGGGGCAGAGTTGGTATGCCAGTGTCCTCTCATACAGCCACTAATGTTATCTGGGAACTCCACCTGAATGACCTCATCTAATCCTAATTACCTTCCAAAAGTTCTATCTCCAAATACCACTAACATATAACTTTGAAGATTAAGTTTCCAACACATGAATTTTCGAGGACACACCCAAACCCTAGCACTAGAGGAATAGATCAGTACATCATCAAGAACTATTATGTAGCCATTAAAAGGGAAGGATGTTTATGCTGTAGGATTTTTTTGTTGTGGTACTGAGGATTGGACTCAGAGGCACTCTATCACAGAGTTATACTCCCAGCTCTCTCTCTATATATATATATATATTTTTTTTTTTTTTGAGACAAAGTCTCCCTAGGTTGTCTAGGCTGGCCTCAAACTTGCAATCTTCCTGCCTCAGCTTCCTGAGTAGTTGGGAAGCTGGCTTGATATATGTTTTAAATCAGAAAAGTAAAATACAACTGACTGTCTATATTATTCTAGGGTGGCATAGAAAGATGGATAGAGTGCCTACAGGTGTGTTGGCAGGTATTTCTCTGATAGGCATGTCTCCATCGATTACACTGAGACAGAAGATGACAGATGCATGCTCAGTGGTTATTAGTGGATAGTAAAGAAGGCTGAATTGAAGAAAAGCCTTTGCAAAAAAATTGTTCATACATTTTTGTAAAAATGAGCATATCTTACTCTTTTGGTTTACAAAAATAAAAAGAAAAGGCTGGCATCAAAATTTTATTGTAATGAAGTACAGACAAAGTTAAACTTAGTGTGAAATGCATACAAAAAACATACTGTCTTGGGGACTAGAGAGGGGTTAGGGAGGTGGAGGCTGGAGGTGAGCTAACGAGAGGCTAATAAATGTCAGTAGTAGAATTTAGGCAGGTCATGTTAAAGTAACTAAATTTGACACCAGTAGACTTGGGTGGCTGTAACTCCCCAGCCTCCTACCTGAAAAAAATCGAAACCTAATTCAGACTCATTTCCTGTAAACAGCTAATTTAAAAGAAAATAAAATTTAAGGTTCACCCCATCACAGGTAGTCAACTGGACATGCCTTGTATTGTCTTGAACTACCCACTGGGATGGTCTAAAGGCAGGGGCTCAAAGACAGCCTTCCCCAATTGAATCACTTCCTTGTTCTACTTTCACATTCACCCTATAGAAGCCTTCCCTTGGGGTCCTTTGGCAGAGCCAACTTCTGGGTTGGAGTTGCCCAATGCATGACTCATTGTCTGCTCAAATAAACCCTAAAATGTCAATGCAGCAAAGTTTATCTGTTAACAGTAGTATATGATTGTGTACTGTAGCACTTCAAAATCTCCATATTAAAGCAGTAAGGGGGAAACTAAAAAAAAAAATAGACAGGCAGGGGCAAATCCATCTTGCAACAGGTGATACGCTCCTTCCTGGCCTCTCAGACTCAGGTCCTGCGTCCTCCTTTGACCATTCTGAGCAGCACACTGATACACCACCAATTCCCCTGATGCTCAGGTTGCTGAAGGACTGTGCTCTGGAGCCTGGGTCTGGGCATTTCTCCTGAATATACACAGGTCCATGGAAGGTTTGGACTCAGGTTCCCACAGCAGCCCCTGCCTCTTGGGGCAGCTTTCCCCAGTTTCACAGTAGTGTTGACTCATACACAGGCTGAGCCAGGCTGCTCTGCTGAGCACTCAGCAACTCCTTTGTCCTCTGCTTCTTTCTTATGCCTTCCACCATTTCTGGGCTGAATCCTCCTATGGCTCTGAGGCTTTCTCCTCATCCATTTCCCCTTCTCTGGAAAATGCAGCACAAAGTGGGCCCATCAGAAAAGCAAGATTTCACGTCACCTAACCAAAGTCTCATCTACCCTAGAAAGTGATGGGGTTAGGGGGTAACTCCTGAACCCACATTCTAGGCAGCTCTGACCACATGGCCATTTATAAACATGAGGATCTTCCAAACCCATCCCTACGCCCAAACTCAGCCTCCAAGATCCCAGCGGGACTCTCTAGCCCATCTGGTCCATCAACTGGCAGGGGCTGGATGCAGAAGTCTCCAGCTCCCACCTGGCAACCTGCCTGGAACGTACCGCCTCAGGGTGGGCTAAGGAGGCTGGCTGCCTTCTACTGACATACCCTCTCCTTTATTTGCAGGCCAGGACACCTCAGTCTCCTGGAAAGTTTGGGAAAGTCTAGGGACAGAAAGTGCTCTACACCTGTTTTGAGCTATACCCACAGGAGGAAGTGCTGTCCAGCCCAGGAATCCAAGGGACCTGCATCTAGCTGTGGTTTTCTTTCTCACCTCCTCCTGAGAGGCCCAGCCATAGCTCCATCCTGAGAGCATGTCTTTGCACTACATATGCCCCAAAGGATCCTTAGTCCTGGTCGTCTTCACCCCCAGCCCTAACTACCCCAAGCTTGGCCTCATCTCTAGTCATGACAGAGAAATGCCCTCAGAGGACCACATGCTTGAAGTTGGGGTTCCCCAGGTGGAGGCAAAGTAGAGGACCCAGTCTTCCCAGAGGGACCTGAGGAAGTGCAGTGGATGCATTAATAAAGTGGGTGTCCACAGCAGTGCACCCCTAGCCTTATTCTAAGAGCAAATTAGAGCCTCATTCTCATTGGCTGTGAATGGTGGAGTGAAGTGGCCATATGTCTCTTGGGCATTAAACAAATCCTAATGAACTAAAAATATGTTTGCTTTAGCTAATTGACCTCTTAGGATTCCATAAACAATTTGGTAAACATCCTCAGATAATCACTTCCAGAGAGTGAAATGTGGCTCTTGACCATGCAGAAAAACACCCCTCTGTCCCCTAAGGGGACCTTCTCTGGCTGCCTGCTGAGGTACACATGGAGTCCTACCTGCTGTCCACTCACCAAGAAGTGTGTGCTGGGGATAGGATGGCCCAAAGGCAGTTCCTCCAACTGCTGTGTGCAACTGACCTCAGTCTAAGCCATGTCTGTTAAATAGGGAAAAAATGGCCCTGCCCAGCTGGATGCATTCACAAACAAGGGGTTCTGAGTCTGGTAGGTATTATTGGAAAATCATTTGCAAACAACCCAAGAGTCCAGCAGTGCACCTAGGGTTGCCTCTCAAGTGCCCTCCAGGCAGGTGAGAAGAATGACCTGGATTCTATGTGAGGCCTGGGACCAGAGACCAACGTCCTCTGATAACCAGGTTCTCCCTGCAGGTGGCGGGCTGTAGATGAGCCCTGAATGAGCACAGTTGTCTTTCAACCAAGAAAATAATGCTCATCAGATCTCAGAGATAACCTCATCTGATCTGGAATCACTGTTCTCATGATGCCTGGAAGGCAGGCACCCCTCTCACCTGCCATGCTCCATCCTGAGGTCCAGATATTTCATTCCTATAAAAGGAATATCTGGTCCCCAGAGGCATTAGGACATAGAAATAAGCTTCAAGCCCTGAGGCTGATGGCAACCTCAGATTCCACCTCTTCACTGACTAAGCCTCCCTTGGTCCCAGCAGCTTCTCCCCCCCCCCCGCCCCACCCGTACACACACATATACATGCACCCACCTGAAATATTGTATTTCAATTAGCTACTGAACCCTCTGGCCTGTTTCTTTGGCAGTAAAACAGAGATAATATCAAATACAGCACACTTACCAACAACTGAGTGCTTCCAACTTGCTGGGCACAGCCAGGCACTTCACACAGATTTTCTCCTGTAATCTACATAAGTTAAGTGAGTTCCCAAAGCAATGAACAGTGGCAGAATCAGGTCTCCAAAGAGGTCTACCTAATTCCAGAGCCATGGGTCACCCAGTGTAGTGGGTGTTTATTTGCAGGTTAAAAACTTTCCTTTGCAATACTCTGGGGAAAACAGTCAGTTTATAAAACACAGCGCACAGGGCCTGGCATGTGGCAAAAACTCAAAACAAACAGCAATTATTCATGTTATTCTATGCTGAGATGGCTCAGCAAGATGAGACACAATGTTCCTTCCAGGTCAAACCACCCTGGCCCCTTCTCCCCAGTCCCTAGGGCTGATGTGCTTGAATTAGACAGGATTAAAGGCTTACCCGAGTGCGAAGCCTCTCCCCAACTCCTGGGTTGAGCCGCAGACCTTCTGTCCACCTGCTGAGAAGGACGAGGGAGAAAGATAGCTGCAGGGCGCAGGGGCCATGGCCTTGCACATACTCAAGGGGGTTTTTGTTCAGGAACAAGGCTTCCCAGGGATCCCCATGATGAGACAATGGGTCTTGCTCTGGTCCGTGCTGCTCTGTGGCCTGGCTGGCCCCACACGCCTGTTCCAGCCGAGCCTGGTGCTGGATATGGCCAAGGTCCTCTTGGACAACTACTGCTTCCCAGAGAACCTGATGGGGATGCAAGCAGCCATCGAGCAAGCCATGAAAAGTCATGAGATTCTGAGCATCTCAGACCCTCAGACGCTGGCCCATGTGCTGACAGCTGGCCTGCAGAGCTCCTTGAACGACCCGCGCCTAATCATCTCCTACGAGCCCAGCACCCTGGAGCCTCCCCGGCAAGTCCTGGCAGCCACCAACTTCACAAAGGAGGAGCTGCTCACCCGGCTGCAGAAGAACATCCACCACGAGGTCCTGGAGGGCAACGTAGGCTACCTGCGGGTGGACGACCTCCCAGGTCAGGAGGTGCTGAGCAAGCTGGGGGGCTTCTTGGTGGCCCATGTATGGAGGCAGCTCATGGGTACCTCTGCCTTGGTGCTTGACCTCCGGTACTGCACTGGGGGCCATGTCTCTGGTATCCCTTACGTCATCTCCTACTTACACCCAGGCAATACTGTCCTGCACGTGGACACTATCTATGACCGCCCCTCCAATACCACCACAGAGATCTGGACCTTGCCCCAGGTCCTGGGAGAGAGGTACAGTGCCGACAAGGACGTGGTGGTCCTCACGAGTGGCCACACTGGGGGCGTGGCTGAGGACATTGCCTATATCCTCAAGCAGATGCGAAGGGCTATTGTGGTGGGTGAGCGGACCGAAGGGGGTGCCCTGGACCTCCAGAAGCTGAGGATAGGCCAGTCCAACTTCTTCCTCACTGTGCCCGTGTCCAGGTCCCTGGGGCCCCTGGGCGGAGGCAGCCAGACATGGGAGGGCAGTGGTGTGCTCCCCTGTGTGGGGACGCCAGCCGAGCAGGCCCTGGAGAAAGCCCTGGCCATCCTCACCTTGCGCCGCGCCCTGCCGGGGGTTGTCCACCGCCTGCAGGAGGCCCTACAGGACTACTACACACTGGTGGACCGCGTGCCGGCCCTACTGCACCACCTGGCCAGCATGGACTACACCTCAGTGGTCTCCGAAGAGGATCTGGTCACTAGCCTCAATGCTGGCCTACAGGCTGTGTCCGAGGACCCCAGGCTCCTGGTGAGGGCCGTCGGGCCCAGAGAAACCCCTTCTGCACCGGAGGCCGAAGCAGACGATCCCCCCGTGGAGGCCCCTGAGATTCCTAAGGATGAGGCCGGCCGGCAGGCCCTGGTGGACTCTGTGTTTCAGGTGTCGGTGCTGCCGGGCAATGTGGGCTACCTGCGCTTTGACCGATTTGCAGACTCCTCTGTGCTGGGGGCCCTGGGCCCCTACGTGCTGCGCCAAGTGTGGGAGCCCCTGCAGGACACAGAGCACCTCATCATGGACCTGCGCCACAACCCCGGGGGCCCGTCCTCTGCAGTGCCCCTGTTGCTGTCCTACTTCCAGGGCCCCGACGACGGCCCCGTGCGCCTCTTCACCACCTACGACCGTCGCACCAACATCACACAGGAACACTTCAGCCGCAAGGAGCTGCTGGGCCAGCGCTACGGCAACCAGCGTGGGGTGTACCTGCTCACCAGTCACCGCACCGCCACCGCGGCTGAGGAGTTCGCCTTCCTCATGCAGTCCCTGGGCTGGGCCACGCTGGTTGGGGAGATCACCGCTGGCAGCCTGCTCCACACCTGCACTGTGCCGCTGTTGGACACAGTGGATGGAGGTCTGGTGCTCACGGTACCAGTGCTCACCTTCATAGACAACCACGGCGAGGGCTGGTTGGGCGGAGGAGTGGTGCCAGATGCCATCGTGCTGGCCGAGGAGGCCCTGGACAGGGCCCAGGAGGTGCTGGAGTTCCACCGCAGCCTGGGGGCCCTGGTGGAGGGTACGGGGCGCCTGCTAGAGGCCCACTACGCACGGCCAGAGGTGGTGGGGCAGACTGGTGCCCTGCTGAGAGCCAAGCTGGCCCAGGGGGCCTACCGCACAGCTGTGGACTTGGAATCGCTGGCCTCACAGCTCACAGCCGACCTGCAGGAGGTCTCTGAGGACCACCGTCTGCTGGTGTTCCATAGCCCTGGAGAACTGGTGGCTGAGGAGGTGCCCCAACCACCCCCAGCCGTCCCCTCCCCAGAGGAGCTCTCCTACCTCATCGAGGCCCTGTTTAAGACAGAGGTACTGCCCGGTCAGCTGGGTTACCTGCGTTTCGATGCCATGGCTGAACTCGAGACAGTGAAGGCCATCGGGCCACAGCTGGTCCGGCTGGTGTGGCAGAGGCTGGTAGACACGGCCGCGCTGGTGGTGGACCTGCGCTATAACCCCGGCAGCTACACCTCAGCTGTACCACTGCTCTGCTCCTATTTCTTTGAGGCAGAGCCCCGCCAGCACCTCTACTCCATCTTCGACAGGGCCACCTCCAGGGTCACGGAAGTGTGGACCCTGCCCCAGGTCGCCGGGCAGCGCTACGGCCCCCATAAAGACCTCTACATCCTCATGAGTCATACCAGCGGCTCTGCAGCAGAGGCCTTTGCTCACACCATGCAGGACCTACAGCGGGCCACGGTCATCGGGGAGCCCACGGCTGGAGGGGCGCTCTCTGTGGGTATCTACCAGGTGAGCAGCAGCCCCTTATATGCCTCCATGCCCACCCAGATGGCCCTGAGCGCCACCACTGGTGAGGCCTGGGACCTGGCCGGTGTGGAGCCTGACATCACCGTGCCCATGAGTGAGGCCCTCTCCACAGCCCAGGACATAGTGGCCCTGCGCGCCAAGGTGCCCACAGTGCTGCAGACGGCCGGGAAGCTGGTAGCTGATAACTATGCATCCCCCGAGCTGGGGGCCAAGATGGCCGCGAAACTGAGCCGTCTTCAGAGCCGCTACGCAAGGGTGACCTCCGAAGGGGCCCTGGCTGAGATGTTGGGGGCTGACCTGCAGATGCTATCCGGGGACCCACACCTGAAGACAGCCCATATACCTGAGGATGCCAAAGACCGCATTCCTGGAATTGTGCCCATGCAGGTGAGACTTGGCCTGGCCGGGTCCTGGGAGAGGGTTGACCAGTCATCCACATGCACAGGGCCAAGTGCATGGTATAAAACAATGTTTTCTGCGCTTGTTTCCATAGTGACGTTTTCACCAGTTGCATCTTTCCTCTCCCTGTTTTCCTATACCCTCTCTGTGCCCAGGGATCCCTGAACACCTCTATAGAACATTACTACTCATTGGGACCCAGTTTGAAATCCTCTGGGAAGGAGGAGTAAGTTTTTACAGTGATTCTCATTATCAGTGCTAGAGAAAGCGCCATTAAATCACCTGAGGTCCCCAAGCTGTTACTTCCTCCTCTGTAAAGATGGTGTTTGTGCTAATCCTCCCTGCCAACCTCTTCAGGGATTTTCAGTTTGTGTGAATGAGTTGGGGAGAAGAGATGAAAAACTGGGAAGCAGGCAGAGGCTGCAGCCTCATGGTAGCATCAGAAATACAGAACAAAGTGTGGACACCGGCCCTGGAGGGGTCAGGGTGCCAGGGCACAGCACAAAGGTCCATCTCCTCCCCTCTCATAACACAAAGTGCAGGATCCTGAAGGAGTGGCTCCAGGTGGGCATGGGGTCTGACCCAAGGGCCCACTGGAGGAACCAGTCAGAGCAAGGCTGCAGTGATCAAAATCCTGGGATGCCAGCACTGAGGCTTTGGGGAACACCAGCAGGTGAAGTAGGCGGAGTGTGGCTGAGTGGAGAATTCTCAGTGGCCAAGGTGGTCATGGGATTCACCAGGTGTCCCCACCTCCCCCTAAGCATCCCACCAAAGCAGCACTTAGGACATCTCTCCACTATTTTCTTGCTGGCAATTTTGCTGCATGATCACAGTGAGTGGGCAGGGGGCAGTATTTGCCTCAGTCCCCTTGAGAGGAGAACCTGGGGTGGGGGGCTTGGGTACAGGCAGCTTATTTGGAGGTGGTCACTAAGCAGACAGCTAGGCTCATTATTTAGGCTGCTCAACTGAAGACAGCAGAGTGATCAAGACCCTGAGAAGTGGAGGTATAGAGAACACCTACTGGAGCCGCCCTCTGAGATCCAAGATCACCCTCCATTGTCCAAGATCACCTAAGCTCTTGCACACTGAGGCAGAACAGCCGACACCTTTGAAGGCTTGGACAGAGTAGAAAGTCACAGAGAAAGGCCTACAGCTGAGCAGGGGCAGCTAAAGTCAGAGAGGGCTGACAGCAGAGCAGGGCTGATTTCCTTGCCCTCAGGCTCCTTGAGTCCTATCACCTTCTAGTGAGAGAAGAAGAGGCACAGTCATGCTGGGGGAGCCTGGACTGGGCTTGCAGGATCCTTTATTTCTACATACCCAGCTTGTTCCTTTCCAGCATAGCCAGGGTTCACAGTTTGGAGTTAGATGGGGATTCAGAGTCTAACTTCACCCCTTACTGGCTGTGTGACCTTGGGCAAGGTACTTTGTCTCTCTGTGCTTCAGTTTCTCCTTGGAAAAGATGATAATACTGTTGTCTCCTATACAGGGTGGCTTTGAGGGTGATAGTAAGGGCTGCAGAATGCTCAGCTCGAGGCTGGGCCCCTGGTAAAGGTGACTGTCTCCCCTCCCTGTCCTGGTGGAGGAGAAGAACATTGAGAAGTATCTGGTGAGGTCAGAGGTGTCAGAGAGACTGTGCCCGGACCCTTCAACTCTGGACACTGGGGAGTGGGGTTGGCAGACATGAGCATTCTGTGCCAGGAGGTGGCCAATCAATCACTCAGTTGACCAATTGTACATAGGTTCACATTCCAGGCCCACCACCCACATTGTGGCCTCCCAGGGGTGTCATTGGGAAAGTCCCTGCACTCCCTATCTCTTTTGGAAATGTTACCTCTCTTCCCATCCCTTTCATATTTCTTGTGACATAAAGGGGATCTGGGGCTTAACTAACTGCTGCTCTGCTGAGCTGACAGGACCTCCAACTTTTCCAGATTCCTTCCCCAGAAGTCTTTGCAGATCTGATCAAATTTTCTTTCCACACAAACGTGCTGGAGGACAACATCGGTTACCTGCGGTTTGACATGTTTGGGGACTGTGAGCTGCTCACCCAGGTCTCCGAGCTGCTGGTGGAGCACATCTGGAAGAAGATCGTGCACACAGACGCCATGATCATCGACATGAGGTCAGAGGCCAGGGCTCCTGGTCAGGCCACAGCACTTGCCAGAAGATGGGCAGAGCTCTGGGCCATGGTCGGAAAGAAAAAGGACCCTGTGACACAGCACAGCTGAGAGGAATCAGGCCACCTGCCTATCAGGGCTCTAGCCAGCTAACTCAGGGGTTCCCAATTAACTGGTTGGTGGAGCCCCAACACTAGTAAACTTTTATTAAGCTACTCCTATGAAATGTGTATTTCAGGTTAAGAATTACTCCAAATTGGTTGCCTGCTTATAGGAAACAAATGGGGCTGTGAGGTCAGGGGACATCAATACGGATACCTGGGCCGCACTCCATTCCTCCTGAGTTAGCAATCCATGGGGCAGGGATAATTTACAAACTTTCCCAGCATTCAAAGTGATTCTGAGGATTGGTCCTGTTTGAGACACCTAAGACTTCTGCCTGTGGCTGTGCCTCATGACTTACACAATCAATCCATAACAATCCAGGTTAGGAGAATCATAAAGCCAGGGTCCCAGAGAGAACTTAGAAATGAACTGCTACCATTGCAGAAATATTCTTTGCATCATAATGGTTGTTGGAAGGACATCTTCAGCTAGCCTCTGCTTCTGTAAAAATGTACCTCATTTGCAGCAAGTTTCAATCAGAGAGACAAGAAGCAGAAGAATCCACAGGTGGTGGCCAAACCCAGGCCTCCCAGGACTCCTGAGTAGACATGCCCTGAACAATGACCATGGGCAGGGGGAGACACAGACTGCTCCCCTTGGAAGGGACACTTCTCACCCTTCCCTGATGCCTGAGAGAGGCAGCAAGGAGTAGCAGTCAGGGAGCCTTCAGATCAGCCAAGGGGTTGCCTGATGGCAACCCACATGTGGTTTTTAGCGGCCACTAGGTGGTGGTAAATCTTGGAGAGGTTGGTTTCAGTCCCTGGAACCTGAGCCTGGGGTTCCTGTGGTCCCTCTGATTATTTTATTCCTCAAACACTACACCCTTGCTCTAAGTTCCTGATTAAATGTGCCATCCACATTTCTGAAAGAGAAGGTCCAGCCTACAAGTACAAATGATTTAAAAACCTTTTCGTCTGTCCCTGAGATTTGGAGGTTCGGATGCTGGGGTCATGGGTAGCTGGGCTGTCCTTGGCCACTGACTGGAAGAGGCTCCTAACACATCACCAGCCCCATGTAGGGAGCAGGAGCCCAGCAAGGTCACACAGTGTGATAAATCTAAATTCCTTGGGATGGGATTGGGTATCCTTACTCCTGTTGCACCTCCACAAACTTGAGCACACGGCCACACTGAGGGCACAACAGGACACCTGAACTGAGACACTTGGAGGGTTTTGTAAAATTATCACAGAATGAAACTGGGAGTGATGATGTTTCCCCAAATGTACTCTCTTCACTGGCAATATGAGTGAAGGGGAGTGCTCCATGGTCAATAACTGGGTCCTAACTGTAGGACCTTATCACAACCTCTAATGTATGAACATGTGATGGGGGGGGGGAGATATGGTATTTGATATCTTCCAAAAGTATTCTACCACAAAGTGTCTTGGTCTCAAGAGTCTGGCATTCTGGGAATATTCTGCTTAATACTGTCCTATGGAATTCTGGAGGAGGAAAGGAAACAAACTAGGACTGGAATCGGGTGCCTCCCAGGGCAGAGATCCATCCCCTAGAGGACCCCACACATACAACATCCGTGTCTCTTCCCTTAGGTTCAACATTGGCGGCCCCACCTCCTCCATCTCTGCCCTGTGTTCCTACTTCTTTGACGAAGGCCCTCCAGTTCTGCTGGACAAGATCTACAGTCGGCCCAATGACTCTGTCAGTGAACTCTGGACCCACACCCGTCTTGCAGGTGCGTGGAGAAACAATCCCTTCCTGTTCTCATTCCAGAAGCTTCTGAAAAAGCAGGGAAGGACAGCTTGACATTGGGTATAAGTCACTGGAGGAATATAAAACTGCTGTCCTGGTCTATGCACTTGATGCCCTGACCATTAATCTCTGCAAAACATGTAGCATTTGTGCCCATTTTCTAGAAGGGAACAGTGAGGATCAACCATATCTAACATCTTGTCTAGGGTCACTCAGGTAAATGTAAGAGCTAAAATGAGCATGTTCCTTTGTCTAATACCAAAGTGCCCCTACTCTCAACATCACTACCAGCAGCCTGCAGGACAAGCATGGATCTGGAAGGACTCCCTGTAGGCATGTCCAGTGCTTATCTGACTTGGACACCCAAAGTTCAGGATGAGATGGGGCCTCCATTACTTGCCCTGGACCCTGAGCAATGTCCAGGATCAAAGGTAGAAGGTAGCCCTGAGCTTTACAGACCCGCTTCTCAGGCCCCCTCCTAGGAGGATTCTCCCTCCCCAACCTAGCATACAAAAGTGAGAGAGCTGTGCACCAATCTGACAAGAGGGCCCTGGAGAGGTCAATGGGGGTATGCCTATGACCAGAGAAACACCCTACTGTTTTCATTTCGCACTTCCTCATTGCACAAGCATTTTACCACAGCTTCTGTACATGCAAAATGAGCTCAGCATCAGGTAAATTCTAAATCCAAACAGATATTCAAAATCAGGAATTAAAAACAGACTCAGATCTGGAAAGTTCCTAGAACTTCAGGGTCCAATATGGGAGCCATAAGCTACCTGTGGCCATTGAGTGCTTGAGCTGCAGCTCTTCAGTGTTGATACAAGCTGTAAGTGTAAAACGCACATTACAAGACCTATTGCAGGGGCAGAGAGGAAGAAAGTAAAAGACCCCATTAATACTTTAATGTGATTATAGTTGAAATGAACCTATTTTGGATATATTGGGTTAAGTAAAACAAGATTAAAATTTATTTCATCTGATTTCTTTTTTGTTTAACACAGATACTGAAAACCTTAAAATGGCATCAGTGGCTTGTGTTCTGAGTCATGTCACATTTCTATTGGACAGTGCTTTCCTAGAGCACTGGCTGTCCTTGCTAATATACAAATTGGCTTTTCTGATGGTTCAAAGTGAAAAGGGAGTCAGGTCACATCCAGATCAGGGAAGAGCATGCAGAAAAGCCAAGGTGTCCCATCACTTGATAACAAAGGGACCCACATTGTTTGCACCTGGGTACAGGCTCTGGTCCTCAGGAACTGAGGCTCAAAGGGGTTGAGTGGCTTGCCTGGGGACACAAGCACCTGGGACTAGATCCCAGGCCCTCCTCCCTGCAGGATCAGATAGTACAGAGAAAGCAGGAACCCCAGGGCCTGACCTGAGTCCCATCCTGATGGGCCTTGTGTCTTTCAGGTGAACGCTATGGCTCCAAGAAAAGTGTGGTCATCCTGACCAGTGGTGTGACAGCCGGTGCTGCTGAGGAGTTTACCTACATCATGAAGAGACTGGGCCGAGCCCTGGTCATCGGGGAAGTGACCAGTGGGGGCTGCCAGCCACCACAGACCTACCATGTGGATGATACTCACCTCTACATCACCATTCCCACAGCCCGATCCGTGGGGGCTGCTGATGGCAGCTCCTGGGAAGGGGTGGGCGTGACTCCTCACGTGGTCGTCCCTGCAGAAGTGTCCCTCACTAGAGCCAAGGAGACACTCCAGCGCACCCTGGGAGGCCGAAGCAGAGCCTGAGCCTGCAGAGCACTGTGAAGGCCTCTGTGTGCAGAGTTCCTGGTGGGCAGGACCTCTGGGGTCTTGTCTGAGGCCCCAAGGATCTACTGAGTTCCAGTTAGACTTAAAGTTGTAGGTAGCTTTAGAAGTCATCCATCCAACCTTCTCACCACTACACCACTCCTCTGCTTGGATTTCCCAGAGATGGTGAGCTCAGCACCTTCAAAAGAAATTTCCCATGGTTGTTATTTTGATGAGATAAAGTCCAGATATATCTCCTCACCCATGCTTTTTAATCTCCAAGCCCCAGTCTTCATGATATCACCAAGAGCTGTTATGTTGTTAAAACTGCGTGAGTCACAGATACAAGGCACACAAACCCCTTTACATTTTCTAGTAGCCACAATTTTAAAAAGTGATTAATTTTAACAGTATATTCTTATACCATAGATGCTCCTAAGCTTACAATGGTTTACATCATGAAAAACTCATTTGATACCCTGCTAAACTATTACAAGATGAAAATTATAAATTGAACCAATGTAAGCCAGGGACCATCTGTATAATTTCTTTAAATCACTACATCCACAGTAGCATCATTTCACTACATACTCAGTATAGCAATGTTGATGAATGAGATGCTTTTGTACAGAGTCTTTTAAATATGGCATGCAGTTTTGGCTTAGAGCACATCTTCATGTGTCTAGTGCCTGGTGGCTACCTGCAACTTGAGGATCCAATATGGGATGACACAGGCCAAGAGGTCAAGGGCTTCACTCCTCCTACACTGTATCCCCCCCTAGGGTACCTCCACACTGCCCAGTGGTCATTTCTCCCTACCATGCTGTGTAGTCCTCAGGGTCAGGCATGTCCCACTCAATCCTAGTCTCCTGCTACCTGACACCTAGCAAGGCACCTGAAACAGGTGACAGATGCATGGGGCTGTCAGATGCATGAGAATGTCAGGATGTTCAGGAAGCAAGTCTACAAGTCTTCCACATGTATCCTTCAGACACTTGAATTGAGCCCAGGGAGAGGCCTAGGAAGCCCAGGGGTGACCCAAAAGGGGTTGATGGCGGAAAGGACCCTGGTGGCTGTTGCCCTGGGCACCATACAAACCTGTTCTGCTACAGTGATCAGGGTCTCAGAAGTGAGAATACTCCAATGCCCAGCCTGAAGTCCTGGTAGAGGTAAGGCTGGAAGTGGAAGGGAAAGCCCATCCCCAGTCAGTGCCCCGGATTCCAGGGCCCCAGGACCACTGGGCGCAGGTACTGTTCCAGGCCATCTGGCCTTGACATCTGGTCAGGTAAAACTGCAGGTGCCTAGGTTCTACTAGACCAACAGAGCTTCCCAAAGATAATATTTCCCAGGGAACCAGACACAACCCTGGCTTCCCTGACCCTCCCACAGAATCCTTCAGGATAGGGAATATGGGAAAACTGCCAAGCCACCCACCAGTACTTCAGAGATTTCTATAGGGCAACCCTGGAACTAACCCTGTCTAAACTCTGCCCCATATGGGCAAAATTTCACTGCATTTTCTCATTCTGCTACATTCAAATAAGATTAAGTATAAAAATTGAATTTTAGAAGTAACGTGTAATATGATCTTTCCTTTTCTTCACTAGACCTATTGATCTCCAAGCAAACATATGACTGTTCTAAGTACTTAAGTACTTAGATTCTAGGGCTTCTCTTCTTTCCTGTCTCCTCTCTGTCTGTTCCTCTCTCCCATATGTGTGGGTATCTGAAGATTACCTAAATTTTAATAATAATTACTTCTAGATGGTAGAACTTGAGGTGGTATTTTCATCTTCTTAAAACTTTTCTCTTTTAATAAATCCTCATAATGAGTATATATCATTACCTTCAGTAGTCATTACTTTAAAAAAAATGGTGTGAGTTGGAAGCCAGGAAGCCGTAACTTAGCAAGAACCTGTTTCAAAATAAAAAATAAAATAGACATAGGGGTATAGCTCAGAGGCAGAATACCCCTGGGTTCAATCCCCAGTACCACGCGCGCGCACACACACACACACACACACACACACACACACACACACACAAATAGGAACTTATAAAATTGAGCACCTAATTGAAATGTAGCAGTCATGAGTGACTTCCAGTCTTTCTACAGATTTCCTTTCACATCATTGGATTCGTTCATATCAGTGGACTTGTTCCCACTACTGTTACTTGTGGATAGCTGATTGGGTTTAAGGCATGGTGCTATGGGGTCAGCAGATAGTAAAGATCCCACAGATCTTCAATAGGGGAAGGGGTAAAGCAGCTTTTCATTGAGGGTGTTCCCAGTTCTCTCATCAGAGCTTCATGCAGCATGGATGACTATGCTAGTCCTTTGCTCAGAAGGCAGCTGAGATGCAGACAAACTCAGCAACTCACCCAAGGCCATGCTGCCATGCTTCCAGCACAGTGAACAGTTATCCTCCTTTGAACTACCCAGCATTTGTATCTCCTCGGATGTTCAGAGAATCACTCCCTATCTGAGCTTGTGGGAAACAGATTCAGTAAGAAGCAGCAAAGTAGTTAGGAGCACAGGTGTTTGGGTCAGCATTTTCACTGCTGTGGATGAAATACCTGACAAGCACAACTCAGAGAAGGAAAGGTTTATTTTGCTCACGGTCCAGAGGCTCCAGAGGTTTCAGAAGTTTCAGTCCTTCATCAGTCAGCTCCCAGGAACCATGGTGACAGGGCTTTAGGGCATGGCAGTGGGAAGGAGAAGAGGGGGAACAGATACAGTCCCCAAGGCCATGCCCCCACAGGCACACCTCCAGCCATGCCCTGCCTCCTAACCTGGCTGCATTGCTTAACACATGGGCTTTGGGGGACATTTAAAATCTGAAGCATAATGCCAGGTCACTCTGCCTGTGGGAAGACCAACCCAGCCACTTGCTCATTGTGTGATTCCAGGCAATGTATTTCACCTCCCTAGGCCTCAGTTTCCTCATCTGTCCAGTGGGATAGACAATACTACACTTGGGGATGTAAAAATTTAGCAAGCAAATCCAGTGTTCAACCAAGGTTAGCTATCATCATTTACCCCTAAAGCTAGACATCCTGGAAGCCCACTTTACAGCAGTGGGGTATATGGGCATGTGATCCTGCCTTGCTCAATCAGGGCTCCTGTGCAAGATTTTTAGTCTGGACCAAGTGACCAGGGAATCTGGGCTGCAGCCACTTCCACATGCTATTTGTGCAGAGGCAGCCATGGCCTGTCCTTAGCAGAGACAGCAGCAACATCCTCAGGAGGAAGTTCCCAGGTATGACTTTGGCCATGATCTTGAATGAGTAGAACAATTTCCCTGCTGCCCCAGACAGGGTATAGTTCAGGCTCCTTCTAGAAATTCCTCTCTGCTTCCATCAGCCAAAGACTTTGTTTTGTACAGCTCCTGGTACAGCTGGGTAAGGGGTAGATGGAACCAGAACCCATGTCTACCTGGCTGCAAAATCCAGCTGTTTCTATCACCTCTCTAATAGGAGGCTCTGGTCTTGGTCTAAGGAGGTGGATTTAGGTAGAAAGAAGCTAAAAGTACTCTGCAAAGCAAAGTAAAAAGTCAGCCTTCTTGAGCCCAAATCTTCTCCTGTTGTTACCTGCTTGGACACAGAAGACTATAGAGAGGGGGGAAAAAAAGGAAAAGAAAACCCCATCAGACCTCTCAGTTGTTGGCCAACAGCTGCCTAGCAGTCTCTGCTCAGACCTGACCCCAGGCCCTTAAACTCTCTGTGTCCCCAGGTGCACTCACCACCTCCCCCTTCTCCTCTCCCCAGTCCTGCCTGACCCATGCCAGCTTCCCAGCTTGCCATTTTGCACCCACCCACTCCTGTCTCCAGAAACCCTGATGCCCTCCTCTCTGTCCCTATGTCCGTCACTCTATGTGCACACAATCATCAGAGCCAGATGAGTTAGTATCTGGCATCGATCTGCTCTGGGCTCAGTCTGCCATTCCATCTCCCTTGTCTGGGGTACTAGCTTGGAGCCTAAACCCCAACCCAGCCTCCTTCCCTATCTCTGGGCAGGTGGGGATTTGTCCTCACTAGAATGCCTTGTTCTGTGATACAGACAGCTCTTGGAGGTCAGATTTGTCTGTTCCTCCTGCAGATCTGGTGGAGAGTTAGGTCAGCCAGGACCCAGCAGGGACAGCTGGGGACAACCCCTTTGACATCCAAGGGTGCTAGCTAGAGTCTAGCTGGCCCTGTTGTGCATGACCAATGAATTATAAGGGCCCCAGAGGGGACTCAAAGCTGGCTCTGTGGGGCAAGACAGGCCAAGGGGCTTCCCTATAATTCTTAAAGCCCAGACCACACTCCAGATAGCCAAACTGTGGGATCATTAGGTAGAGAAGGGAAAACAGGTGTGCTGGATCCGCATCCTCCTGCTGTCCTGCCCCTTCCCCAGGGTGGGCTCTAAGAATGCCAACCCATCCATGGGCAAGTGGTTAAAGCAGAGAAAGACCCTAGGCGCCAGATAAAAGCAGAGGTGGAGAGTGGGTATGGTCCTTTCCAGGGCACGCCTGGCCCCTGCCAAGGACTGATGACACAGCCCCAGGGTGGGCAGGGTGAAGGGCTTTGCTCTGGGTACTGGAAACTCACATCCAAGTGCTGTCAGTCAGTAACTAGCCATGCCTCTACCAGGAAGGAAAAGGTGGTCTTGACCTTCAGGTCATTGCTGGAGAGGTAGTCCAACCCCCTCAGCACAAGAGGCCAGGAATTGTGGCTGACAGATGATCCATCCAGGAAGGAAGGCGAAGACAACTAGGAGAAGGCCCCAGGGCCCCTGACTCCAGGCCAGGCTGGAGAACAAGAGGAGAGGATCTCAGCACATCTCACATCTCACTCAGCCTCCTCTCCCTGTAGCCCTGTGTCCAACCCCCCACCCTACTCCACCCAACACATACAGTGAACAGCCATGTCAGCAAAGGCTCAGGCTACCCGAATCACACTTAGCGTTGGAAACCTGCCTCCAACTCCCACCCCACATTCCCATGGGACAGAGCTGCCACTTGGCCCAGGGACTGCCTCTCTGCTTGCTAACCCAGGTGGGGTGGCTATACTAAAAATAGCTTTCTAATCCAAGCAGCTTAGAATGGCAAGGGGATCAGACACGGGGGCCTCCTGCTCCTACCCCAGGAAAACACAAGATGGACAGGGAAGAAAAGCTAAATCCAAAGAGCCCCTCTCCTTCCTCTGCATGACCCACCTCTCTGACCCTCATTCAAAATTGGTTTCCCAAAATTCTCTCCTAGGAAGTGTCCAGAGCCAAAGCATGTTGGAGAATGGTTTCTTTTTTAAGTAAAAGATTGATCCTGTGAGAGTCATATCTTGTATGCCATATACTCCTTAGACCTGCAACATGATTTCTAAAACAGACAAAATGATATCAATAGAAGGGGTGTATGACAACTCAATCTGTGAGGTGACCCGCAAAGAAGAACTGCTGCCTCTAGGGGATACCACCCCTTCCCAAGGATGAAGGAGGCAGGGTGGGCCTCGGGCATCTCTTGTTCTCACTCCGATGAGAGTGGAAGATGGCAATGGCAGAAATACATGCTGAAACAGTGTTCACATCACCAGCCACGAAGCAGAGAATGAAAAAGAAGAGACCAGGGTCCCACAATCCCCGTCAAGGACACACTCCCAACAACTCAAGGACCTCCCAATAAGTCCCACCTCTCAAAAGGTGCATAGCACTTCCCAATACTACCACTCCAAGGACCAACTTTTACATAAGGGCTTTGGGGACACCCATCCAAACCACAGCAGACACCAAGGGCCTAGATCCTCAGAGAGGTGGAAGAGAGAAGACAGAGAAGCTTGGAAGCCAGAGACAAAGATAGCTAATTAGCACAAGGACGCCCTGGGATGCCAAGCGAGAGGTGGAGAGTGCTAGGGAACTTCCTGTGACCTTGAGAGCTAAGAGAAATTTTATGATGTTGGGATGCATAACCTACCAGAACCACAGGATAAGGGTGCCCAGCCCACTAAATTAGCCATAAAGGATTTAAGGAATGTGACAATTCTTAGCCTAGAATTGAAGAGTATAATTCATACCTGCAGCTGTGATGTTTGCGGTAACATCACCTGCCAACCCTTAGCTGGGATAGGAAGGTGGCTGCCTAGTATATTTGAGTTGCTATAAAAAAAAATACCATAGACCAGGTAACTTATACAGAAAAGGAATTTATTGCTCTGGAGGCTGGGAAGTCGAAGATCAAGGTGCCAGCATGTTCAGAGTCTGTGAAGAGGTCTCCTTCTAGCTGTGTCCTCCTGGAGGAAGTAGGAAGCTGGTGCTCTGAGGTTTCTTCTGTAAGGACACTAAGCCCAACCTCCCAAAGGCCTCACCTCCTCATGCCATCACACTAAGGGTTAGGATTTTAACATGAATTTGGTGTGGGGGGGTATAAACATTCAGTCCCCAGCAGTGGCCTTAGAGAGCTTGGGCAACCCAGGATTCAAAGTGATTTCTCAGCCAGGCACAGTGGCACATGCCTGTAATCCCAGTACTTAAGAGACTGAGACAGAAGGATCACAATTGGAAGCCAGTCTCAGCAACTTAGTGAGGCCCTGGGTAACTTAGCAAGATGTTGTTAAATAAAATAATTAAAAAGTGTTGGGTTACAGCTCAGAGGAAGCACATCCTCATTACCAAAAATAAATAAACAAATAAATAAAGTGGCTTCTATCCAGTATGTACAGGAGACAGAAAGGAAAAAGAGATGAGAAAAGATTTGATTCCCAAAGGGGCACTGGTGATATTTAGGGACTATCATATTAATTCATTGTAAGTCATCATCTCCACAAATCATCTTGGAATTTGATGATTTGAATGGCTGTAAAGCAATTTGCATCTGCATCCACTTTTACCAAGATTAACTCCATCTCAAAAGTTCACATTTAATGACATTAACTCCATCTTAAAAAGTAGAGTTGGGGGCCAGGTGCAGTGGCACACACCTGTAATCTCAGTACTTGGGTGACTGAGACAAGAAGAGGATCACAGGTTCAAGGACAGTCTCAGCAATTTAGCGAGACCCTCAGCAACCTAGAAAGATCATTTCAAAACAAAAAACAAACAAAAAAAGGCTGAGGAAAGAATGCCCTTGGGCTCAATTATCAGTTGGGGGAAGATATTTTGTTGTGTTTCTTCATAACTGTAAACATTCTCAAAACTTCTGTTCTGCTTGTGAATGGTGTAACTAATTACCATTAGTAATAATTGCATCTGAGGTCATTCTATTTTTTGCAAGCTGTTGCCTGGTCTAACTGACATTCCTGTGGTCCTTGTGGAGTGTGGGTGGGCAGGGATGACCCAGAGGTCTCGACATCTCAGGGGTTCTAACCTTGACCTCAGTACCACTTGCCTGCAATGCTGAACACACAAGCTCCCATCCTACACCTCAAAGCCCACTGCTAGTGAGGGGTGGACTAGGAATATAAAGTTTCAATTCTAAGTGTCTACTGCATCATGGGACAGGGAATTTTCCCCTTTCAAGAGGATTTTACAGAAATTACAGATGAATCCAATAAGCCAGAGAAGGACAACTGGGCACATCTTTAGACAAATGCCCAAACTCTCCTCAACAGCTGAAGCAGGACTTGGAGTGATGCCAGAACCAGGCATTTCATTCACTCATTCAACAGGGTCTTTTCAATGCCTACATTGTCCTAGACAGCAGGGAGATGGCAGTGAACAAAACAGAAAGAATAAAATCAGACCTTTCATTCTAGTGGTAGGAACCACAGTGAACAAGATAAATTAGTATTCAAGGTAGTGGAGAGTGCTCAAAAAGTGAGAGAAAAAGGGAGGGAGGGAGGGAGGGAGGGAGGGAGGGAGGGAGGGAGGAAGGAAGGAAGGAAGGAAGGAAGGAAGGAAGGAAGGAAGGAAGGAAGGGTGGGTGGGTTATGTTGAAATTTGAGGCAGAGAATCTAAGCTCGACCAAAGTTCTGATTATTGAATCACCCATGAGCAGTGTCCTGGAACCACTCTGGGCTGAGCAGACACATGGCAAACTGGAAAGCACAGGAGCACAGAGTCAGGGATCCTTGATCCACAGCAATGGTCTTAGGAAAGCCACCAACCTCTTTGAGCTTAGTTTCTTTCCCAGTAAGATGGAAATCCAGTATCTGTTGCATGGCTGTGGGTATGAAATGACAGAAGTATGTCAATACCCGGTGTGGATGTCGTGCCAAACCCCAAGGTGTCCTTTCCTGCCCCACCTGGACAGCAGGGGGAGGGCAGCTCCTGTGGTATCTGCCACCTTCTGCACATGGCACAGGCTCTATTTGTCTCTTTTTGAATATTCGCAGTATGAAGAGCCACTGAGTAGGTGATAGGTTGAACTACTACCATTTCCCATTCTTCACCCTCCTGTGGGGCCGGGTCTGTCCTCTTCACTGAGGCCATGTGACCTGCATCCACTCTGGGGAGTTGAGCAATGTGCCCAGGCAGAGGTTGAGATACTCCACATTTGGGTTCACCCTTGTATGTTCTTGGCCACACTCTGAGAGGGAGGCTCACTCTGAGCAACCTGTTGGCCCCAGCAGAAAACAAAACAAAACAAAAAAAACCGTGGGGTTTGAATGCACTCTGAGACCTAGAGCCAGCCTCTCACAGACCCACAGCTGAGAAATAGATGCCTATGCTTTTTGCCCCTGAGATCTCACTGACAACAAAGTTGGCTAATGCAGACAGTGGCCATAAACCTCGTCTGTTAGGCAGCAAGCTGGCCCCCACCCATACACCTTTCTTGTGACTCTGATCATACCCCTGAGGCCCAGACATTGTCACCTCCATTCTTACAGATGAGAAAAATGAGGCTTGCCAGGTTAAAGAAACAAGCCCAGGGTCAGAGCTCAGAAGCGAGGGAGCCTAGATAGAATGTGGGCTCACTTGCCCACAAAGACAACACTGCATCCAACGTGCTTCCATGCAGAGCAACGGGAAGGGAGCTAGGAGCTGGGACCAGCAAAGAGCATCCTATTATTTCACGACTTCATTCCCTGCAAAGCACATCATGAGGCCTGGGCTGTCCTTTTCACATTACCACTGAGCTGTTCATCTATGGACATCGAGGGGACATCCCTGCAGACCCTGGTGAAGCCTCCAGGCTGGGCCATTCAGAGCAGACTGTACTGCCAGTTGAGGACCTGGGCCTTGCCACTGAAGGCAGGATGCTGTTTCCAGCGGTTTGTTCCCTGGCCACCTGTTAACTGTGGGAAGTCATGTGCCTGGAGAGATGGTGGCGCTCCTGGAAGTATTCGTGGCACACAGGGCAGGTGAGGGCCTCTTCCCTGCGCTTCTTAGATGGCGGCTCAGGCCCTGTGTTCTCCTTTTTGTGATGGGATCGCATGTGGAAGACCAGGTCAGATGTCAGACGGAAGGAGAGGCTGCACTTGGCACACCAGTTCTGGGTGGACAAGCCCAGGAAAGTAAGTGTGGGTGGCAGGAGGGCCCGCGAGGTCGTGCAGGATGCTGAGGGCATGGGGACCTGGGTATGCTCCAGCCACACTGTGGGGGCACTCTGGAGAGCATGGCAGAGCAGAGTACTCTGTGACAATGTTTGCACATTCCAGAAATTGCCCACCATGAGCTTGGAAGCTGACAGGAGATCCCAACAAGGGCAGTCTAAGGTGTTGAGGAGTCCCGACAGCTCCCCCAGGGTGCCTGCAGATGCAGCCCCCTGGAAGATGAAGGTTGGCCCAGGTCTGGCTGCTGTATGCTTGGTGGGTTTGCTGAAGGCACTTCTCTGCCCACCTCGGGCTCTGCCAAGCCACTCAGAGCAGATGGTGCTGCCAACTGGGGACCTGGGGACATCTGGAGTCCACTTCTGGGGACCAGGCTGACCTGAGGGGTCCTTGTGCACCGACTCCTGGGCCAGGCCACCTCCCAGTCCCTCATGGGGTTGTGGCAGCTCCGTGAAGGCTCTCTGCCACTGCTCCCCCCGTGCCTTCTGGGGCAGTGGCTTGTCCAGTCCAGGCTTGCATGGCACTGTTGACAATGCCAGCTCGACACAGGCCACATCCCGGCCACCCCTCCCACTAGCAGTCTCGGAGCCCAAGTGGTTTGTTTTCTCCAGCAGCACCGGTTTGCGGCACTGGCTCTGCTCAGGTTCACCAAGCCCCCACCTATTTTCAGCTGAAGGACTCAGAGGAGTTCCCTTCTCCGAAGCCATGGTGATGAACGGGGGCCCAGGTGGGCAGGGCAAGGCAGATACACCAGAGCAGCCATCAGTCTTCAGGGATTTGGGGTCCAGTGGGTCTGGACCCTACAGAGGGAGCCATGAGATTGGAGAGTCACATGCAGCCACTGGGCTCTGCAGAGAGAGGAAGTGACAGGCAGTGAGACAGGCATCATGCAGGTAGATGGAGGTCAGACAAGCCACCTGAATCCCAGGGCCTGCCTATATTGCTATTATTCATTTATGTATGTATGTATGTATGTATGTATGTATGTATATACATATTTATTTATTTACTTATTTATTTATTTATTTATTTATTTATTTAGGTACTGGAAGTTGAACCCAGGGGAATTCTACCACTGAACTATCCCCCAGCCCTTTTTATATTTTATTTTGAAACAGGGTCTCACTAGGTGGCTGACTGTCTCCCTAAGTTGCTGAGACTGACCTCAAACCTGCAATCCTCCTGTCTTAGCCTCCCAAGTATTGGGATTAAGGGCATGTGCCACCACACCTGGCTTTTGCTATCTTTGACATGGAAACAATGGCCATACTAGCTTGTATGGAAGCCTGCTCTGGCCAAGATCACTCCAATGGTGACCACTTCTCAGTCATACATCCTTTCCCAGCCAAGCTCCCCAGGGTCCCTGAGGTGCTGCTCACGTGTTCCTTCGGGCTTCCATATACACATGACAGCTACATCCCCCGTGGAAGCCTGCAAACTCCAGCTCATTCTCCAGGCTCCCCCTGTGTTTTCTCCAGTCCTCCCTGACATAGACAACACCCCATCTGCCACCCAGTGTCCTGGTGCCAAAGCCTTGCATTCACCAGGTGCAACATCATATGCACCTATTTGTGGCTCCCCAGAAATCAGATTCTTTAAGAACACAGACATGTCAATACCCCTCCCTATCTGCAACATGTAATCATGCCTGGGACAAGACACATGCTGGAGGAACCTTTGCTGAGTGAATGAATAAATGAATGAATGAAGTGACAGGAAATGGGTTTATCAACTGTTAGAAAGAAGTCCACTGTATCCTCACAAGTGTAGCCCATCTCAGAAGAGTGTGAGCCTGCCACATTTGTATTTGTGGGTCCCAAGGGAGGAGAAAGCATCAGGAGAAGGACCAGAAGCCTCTGAGACTCTCGTCACCTGCCTCCCATCCCTTCACCTCCACCTGGTCCACAGTTCAGGCAGGTAGAGAAGTCACCATCAGCAGCAGAAGGTCTTCCTTCACTTTCCCACTCTGACATGAGATCAAAAGGTGAAGCTCCACTAGGGGTATCTAACTTTTCCTACTCCTTCATCTCCGCCAGGCCCTGGTTCTTCTGCCTCTGGTGAAAACCTGCCCAGTTTTTTGGGTGTTTTTCTTTAGAGCAGCAGCAGCAGCCATTTGAGGGAACTGGAGAAAATGCTGAATGGCCTGTGGGTGCTTAGAGTCTCCATAAGGGTGGGAAAGTACCCTCTTCCAGGTGTTGGACTAATCATACTCTGACCATGGCTAAGTGAGGCGGATTGAGGGGCTAGATCTGTCTGATGGAAGAAAACAAAGATGGTCATCCCAGTACTTTTTATGGTAGCGAAAACAACTAAATGTCTAACTACAAAGACATGGTAAGTAAATTATGATGCATACCAAAAATGAAACACTATACAGCCTTAGAAAGTAGTATTTACTATGCTTATGACAGAATGTTGGGGAGGGAAAGGAACAGAAAGATTTTATATTTGGTATAACCTATGCAAAAAATAAATGCATAGCAGGTGTGGTGTTGTACACTTGTAATACCAGTACTTGGGAGGCTCAGATAGGAGGATCGAAGGTTCGTGGCCAGCATCAGCAACTTAGTTGAGGCCATATGCAACTTAGTGAGACCCTGTTTCCAAATAAAAGAATAAAAGAGGTCTGGGGGTATAGCTTGGAGGTAGAATGTCCCTGGGTTCCATCTCCAGTACCACCAAAAAAAAAAAAAAAATGCGTAAACTTCCACTACCCCCTAGTAGTCCACTCAGTCAGTAGTGGCTCTCATGATCCAACCACTTCTCAACAGCCCCACCTCTAGTCATGGCTGCGCTGGGGACCAAGACTTCAACACATGAGTCTTTAGGGGACCTTCCACAGCCAAACCCTAACAGATGGGATTTGGGGAGATTGTTTTTCCTGTTTTCTAATATTTCAAAGTTATGCTGGTCTTATTTCAACTTTTTATTCTGTTAGACTATCAACTGCTTTAAAGGGAGCAGTGCCCTTTCCTATAATGATATTCTTATAGACCCACAAAGCTGTTTTGACACATGGACTGCTATTTTTCCTATCTGTTCTGGGAAATAACTCAGAAGCAAGCTTCCCTCCCATTCCTTACTCTCCCTTGGGAAGACAGTCTGATCCAGGAGACCAGGGACTTGAGCCTAGGGGTTCTGTGGGTCCCCAGGACACCCACAAATGTTCTACCCATGCTTCAGGGACCAGTGGCCAAACTCATTCTCAAAGATGACTTTTCTCCCTACCCCCACCACTGGAAATGATAATGCAATGTCATTTCTTTCCAGAGCTTGCAAATCTCCCCTGATATACATATGTCATCCAGGTCACCCTCCAGAGTCTGTCCCAAGAATGGATTTCATCTGCCACCTGTTCACACTGAACCGTCAAGGTTATCCAGCTATACCTCCGGGAATAGCCTACCCTGGCCAGGCTCAGTGCATGCCCAACTGAACCCTCAGCCTCTGGAGAGAAAGATGACATCTGATCTATCTCTGTAAGTCCCCACAGGAAATAACAAGTCCTCAGGACATGTTGGCTGGACCTTTTGCCAAAGGCTCTTAAGCCAGCCAAAGGGAAGGAAGGGAAAATTATCATTCACTATGACAATAGAGGACATATCTAATGTTTTGTTTTGCTTTATTCTACTCAGTATCTTTCCTAACCAAGCCTACATCCCTGCTACTGGGACTCCCACAGCTCAGTCCCCGTACGTTTCCAGCTCAGCTTCCCATTCCTCCCATTCCCTATACCTCCCATGTCACCACCAGCCCCCTTGACTGCCATAACCTCCTAATTAATTCCTTCTCGGCTGAGTTGGTCAGGCTGGTCTTTGTTGCTTGAATCCAAAGAACTCTGATTGCCCTAGATGTGACAACTCAACCCAACTCAGAGTACAGTGCCTCCAGGGCTCTATCGAGGAGGAATGGGAACACACACACACACACACACACACACACACACACACACACACACACACGCACACATGCTGGCTCCCAGCTCAGCACAGCTCTTGTTCCTGTCAGCATCTGGGGGCAGCTGCCATATTAGCAGAGCACACACAGCTCCAGCTTGCCAGCTTGACTTCAAAGACAATTCTGATGTGTCTACAGCTTGCTTGAGGACAGATTTCTTTCTGTGCTGGTTTCCAGGATGGGGTCAGGAGCTTCTGCAGGTCCAAATGCCCAGAAGAATGAGAGCCTGAGCAGTATACATGGGAGGGTGGAGCTGGGGCTATGCCTGGGCCTCCTTCCCATGCAGGGGAACAAGCCCCTATCCACCAGGCCTCACTCCTGGCTGGAATGTGGGCCTCCCAGGGCTCCACTGGCCAAAAGTACTCAGTTGTTTTCCCCTATGCATGAACCCACTAGCATCCCCTTTTCTCACCTGGTCAAACTGCTGGGCATGCACAGGTGGGCCAGTCTCCAGCCAGGCCCTGGTTTGGAAGGGAGCATACCATGCCCATCAGTGAGGGTAGCACTTAGGAGAAACATGCCACAGATCTGTTGGGGAGGTCTTGGCCCCTTCCCTGTCCTCGTCCACCCCACCCTCAGGTCTTAAAACTAGAAAACCAATCTGCAAGCACCCCTTCAGCTGCTGAGCAGCACTAGTAGAACAAGACACCACTGAGAGTTCAGTTTTCATTATCAAAATAATTTTCCAGGGTCCCAGATGACTCTAGTAGTGAGTAACCAGGTTCTTTATTCACAGGACCTACAGAGCTTTTTTTTTTTTTTTTTTTTTTTTTTTTTTTTTTTTTTTTTTTTTTTTTTTTTTTTTTTTTTTTTTTTTTTTTTTTTTTTTTTTTTTTTTTTTTTTTTTTTTGCATAAGTATCACTTGGGCTTCAATTAGCAACTCCCTCTTACCTGCTTCCTGCTCCATCTATAAAGAACATGCTTCCAGCCCCTTTCTATCAGAAGCTCCCAGAGATGAGACAAGAATCCAGTTTTTTGATACAATAAAAGTATAGGAGAAGTTGCCCAGAAAGCAGGAAAAGAAAGCTTTATTTTTGTTACTGGGATTGAACCCAGGAGCATTCTGTTTCCAAACTACAGCCCCAGACTTTTTTAATTTTTTATTTTGAATCAGGGTCTCTCTAAATTGCTGAGGCTGGCCTTGAACCTATGATCTTCCCATCTCAGCCTCCCAAATACTGAGATTCCAGGTGTGCACCACCGTGCCTGGTCAGGAAAAGAAAACTTAAACCTCACTGCACCTCTTTTGCCCAAAGTTTTTACACAACTCCTGTGGGAAAAATGCCAATCTGACACTTGAGACCCATCCCGTGTGACCACTCCAGGTGTTTTGTCACCCGGTGTACTAACCTTGTCACTCCCAATTTCCTTTCTAAACTAAGTTCTCAACAGGGATGTCACTGGCCTCAGGCGCATTAATGTCTCTGGACCAATGTTTCCATCGGAGGCAGAGGTGGCAGTGTGAGGCCACCGGATGACACTGAGCAAAGCCTTCAACCTCCGGTCTCCACCATCTAATGTGGAGTTAAATGATCACCCAGTCCATCCTGATCCACTAGGTTAAGGCTGATTGTGATGAAGCCAATTCATCCCCTTTCTTATAAGAATAATGGGTCTGTTTGAAGCCCTATCATTGAGCTTCCCTTTAACAAACTCACACAAACACACACATATACACTCACACACCTACACTAACACCTACACTCACACATGTATTTCACATGCACATACATATCCACAGACTCATGACACACATACACCGACACAAAATCACACAAACTCACTCACTCACTCTCTCTCTCTCTCCTTGCTGCCCTCTCTCATGGTTCTCCAGAGGACAGCAGAGACCCACACAATGTTGTTCCCAACGGGGTACAGGAGCCCACCCCACTGTCTCCCCACCCCCAACCACAGAGCTGCCTTTGCCAGCTGTTGCCACTTTGGTTCAGATGCCTGAGCTGAGGCTGTGATCCTGCTCTTCTCAACACTAAAAATGGGGGCATGTGATTTTGCAGCAGGATGGAATGACAACTACTGGGATCTTCCTGATATAAAAATAAAAGTGACCATTTATCAACCACATCAGTAGATACATGCCAGAGGCTCAACACTCTTGATTTCATTTAATTTCCGCAATGACCACATGAGCGAGGTTGCAGGTTCCAATCCAAGCGCATTTGTCTGCAACCCGACACCTACCTTCTTGTTGAACTCAGCATGGCATCCCATGCTTTGAGAACACTATGGCCCTGGACACCATCACCAGCTGAGTTAAAGGTCCTATCCAACATCACACCAAATCAACTTCATGGTCCAAATCTTAAGAAGGAGGAAGAGGAGAAGAAGGAAGAAGAGAAGGTGACAAATCTGTAATAATAAAGAGAAAGAGAAGAAGAGAAGGAGACAATGGTAAAATAATACTAATGAATAGGAGGAGGAAGAAAAAAGAGGAGAGGAAGATATGAACTGGTGGGTACTCTTGCCTGCCACCTAGGAACCCGCTAAGACTGCCTCTGTCTTATGAATCAGCACAACTTGCAGGAGGTCACTCAGCCAAGTGCAAAGGACATCCTGCAAAGCTCCTTCGGGGCCCTACTCTAACCTCTATCCACTCTGTCTGACCACTGCCACACAGATGCCCCTCAAGACAGAAAGGGATGTGAGTTGGATACAGCTTTTTCCTAGGGAGCTCCTGGCATTTCCCAATGCTCATCTCTTCCTTGTGTGTGGACTCCCAGCCTTTGCTCTGGTCTAAGGACCTTTCCCACAGTTAACATTAGCCTTCTGCACCTCATCCATCTCCAGACTTCCTTTTCCATATCTCCTCTGATCCCTGATCTGTCTCAGGTGCCCACCACAGATGCAAGATCTCATCTGCAGAGCATGCCACATCCTGGCCAGGGAGTTCTCTGGGTTGGAAGCCCTGACCACTCACATGGTGCTCAGTGCTCCTTGCTCCTCCTTCCCTGGGGAACCGGCACTACCTTGTTCACCTGCAAGGCCACTCTTTCCAGATGCTCCCTGGGCACAGTGGAGCTGCTCCTTTCTCTGTCTCATCTGCCACCTACCAGCTGCCCCCAGCCACGATGGCTCTATGCACCCCTTGTTCTCCTTGCTCAAAACCTAATATGGAAGGAACATTTGTGGCCCTCAGCTCTCTTCAATAGCCTTAACCCTTTCCAGGCTCTGCGCCCTGACACTCTTCACTGGTCCTTTTCACTCCATCATTGTATGTATCCCAGAGGGGGCTCGTCTTGTCATCCTTGGTTCTTTTCATTCTGACTTCAGCAAGACTTCCCTCTGAGTTGCACAGACATGGTTCAGAACCAGTCTGTGTTCTTCCTATTTGAAAGAATCACTTTTAGAGCCTCAAAGATCATGGGACCATGAAGGGACAGTCTTGGGCACTTTGGGAAACTGACCTCCCCATGTCACCACACCTGGTCTTTCCTACCGTGGGGAATTCTTCTTTCTAAGCTCCAGATCCTCCTAGGCCACCAACCATGGTTACAGCAAGTATTGCATCCTGGGAGATAAAAGCCTCTTCTAGCCCACAGTGGGGAAAGCATGTGCCTTTGTTCATTACACATCCCTGAGCATCCCAACATCTGGTGAGCTCTGGCCATATTTCCCATACTACCTTCCTGTCTGGAGCAACATTTCAGATATAACAGGAGCTGGGGCTGTAGCACTGTGGACAGTCATGTAACAGGGCTGAATTTGCCCTAAGCACTCAGCCAGGTTGTCCCAGCTAACCATCAAGCCCTATGTCCACACAGAGGTTGAGCACAGGGACAGAAGATCTAGACTCCAATCCTGCTCTGGCCTTTCCCATCCTGTGACCTTGGCAGGGTGCTCATCCTTTCCCTGCCTTTGTTTTCTCATCTATAAAAAGGATCACCTGGGTGCCAACCTAGTTGGACTGTTATAAAGATTAGATGGACTCATACATCTAAAGTGCTAAGAATCCTGGCTCAACAAACATTACAGAGATAAGTCATTATCATATGTAGCACAAACAGGCAGCATCACCTCACCATCACATTCCCACGACTTGAGAGCTCTCAGGGACCAGCATACAACAGTGTTTCATGAACCACTAAAGGCCCTGCACATTTTCTCCTTCTTGTTTCATTTACAAACAAAAGAACTCTTGGTAAATGACTGGATGACTTTGTTTGCCTAAGATGTATATAGTACTCTGGGCCCCATGTCAATCAACCAGCCTCTGGCTGCTCTGAGCTGAAGCTCACAAACCAGTTCTTATTTGAAGATACCATGTACACTGTCAGGCTGTTCTTTGCTGTGTCCGTTTTTTTTTTTTTTTTTTTTTTTTCAGTTAAAAGAAACAATAGAAGATAACACCTCCTGTGTTTCCAATTCTTTGGTGCCCCTAGTCTAAGGCTTCTCAGACCCTTTTAGAAGATTCCAGAGGATAATCATGTATTAATGTCTTTTGCATATGGATTGTGAGCTCCTCGTTCTCCTGAGAAAAGGATACAAGTGTTTCTAGGCATCTTCCAACCTCAGAACCCTGAGAAAATTCAAAATTGGAAACTTGTCTGCTTCCCTGGAGGTGGGATCACGACTGCAGAGAAGAGGGCTTCCAACTCCCATGGGTTCCACATCCAGCTATGGCCATATGCCTCTAGCAATTATGCCTGCAAAGTCCAGAGCAGGATTCCCAGGTAGGGGTAGATGTGATCTCATCACCCACTCAGCTGCCCAAGAGTCTGAAGAAGCAAGATTATTGACAGCAGTAGGCAGATCCGGAGCTTCAAAAAAGAAGCCCTCTTGTATGTGCTCAGAGTCAACCACGACTGAGATGGCCAGGACACTAAAACAGGGAGCCTAACTGGTAAACAGGTAGGGATACCTGGAGCGATTGAGACATAACAGGAGCTGGGGCTGCAGCACTATGGAGAGACACATAATAGCTGGATTCGCCCATGTGCTAAGGTTCCAGAGGATAAGTTGGGTTTCCATGTCAGGGCCACTTGCTAGTTGCATGACCTTATACAGCCACTCTGGGCATCAGTCTTCTTATAAATAATATTAGGATGGTGACCTTCACTGCAAAGTGCTTCCAATTGGATTAAATAGGGCTCTGTGCATGAGAAGCAGTAAGAGCCCAACAAATGGTGGCTTTCATTTCCAATACAGTTAGAAAACAAAAGCAGGGCCAGGTTCAGTGGCGCATATCCCAGTACTTGGGAGGCTGAGATAAGAAGATCTTAGGTTCGAGGCCAGCCTTAGCAATTTAGCAATTTAGCAAGACCCTCAACTTAGTGAAACCATGTTTTAAAATAAAAAATAAAAGAAGGCTGGGATATAGCTCAGAGTCCCTGGGTTCCATCTGAAAGAAAGAAGAAGGAAGGAAGGAAGGAAGGGAGGGAGGGGGGGGGAGGGAGGAAGGGAGGAAGGGAGGGAGGAAGGGAGGAAGGGAGGAAGGGAGGAAGGAAGGAAGGAAGGAAGGAAGGTTGGTTGGTTGTTTTCTGCCAGTGGTCACTACTCCAGAGGCCAACTTCAGAGGAAAAACCCAAGGTTTGCACATCAGACTGCTCAGTCAGACCCTATCATGTACCATCAGCATCACCTAAGGATAGAAGGACAATGACATCCTCACAAATATAAGGCTATTTAATGATAAGTTTTAAAAGCATTCAAACTCGAGAGTTAGGTTCGTATTTCTTAAAAATTGGTATGATTGTCTTTTGCAAAATCCTGGATTTCTGAAAAGGAATCTGCTAAGCAAAGCAGATACGTGATTCCAAATCATTTGAAAAGCCTCCCATTCACTGCTCCCACCAGAAACTCTGACTCATTGGAGGTGCCTGGCTAGATGACTTAAGATAACTGACCTCTTCATTCCAGAGAATAGGCAAAGTTCCATGCACAGATGGATGAGTTTGTGCCCAATAATCTTTGCCCTCACATTAGAAAAAATCCTTCCATTAAGCACATTACAATCCTCCTTCATCATAATTAATTTCTGTTCACTTCTGTAAAATTTGCCTATTGCCAATTTTCCTTTTCTGCACCAAACGAAAAGTTAAATTAGCTGACATTCCATTAAAGATCATAATAAACTATAAGACCAGGTTAAATTATTTCTAAGAAAGCTTAACAGGCAATACGTATCTTTAAAAACAAACAAGTACTCGTGTTAATAACTTAGTTTATGTATGTGTGTTTGAACAGACTAAAGTATATACCATAAAAACATGTCATAAAATATCATTAAAAATGAAATTGTCTCTTTGATAAGATTAAATTTTTAACAAGAAAAAATGGCTTCAATATCTATTATTTCTACTCTATTCCTCAAAAATAAATCAGATTTGCTTTCCTATTTTCTTCACTTGGAATGTTTGATAAGATCATGCAATATTTTCACCTTGTACTACTTAATGTGCACAAAACATTACATTAATTTCAAATGCCACAATCATTGTTAAAAAATGTCTCATGTCTCACTCAGCAGTAATTATGTTCATTAATGTCTATACATCAACAGCATGGCTAAGGATGCTTGTAAATCTAGAATTTTACTATTTCTTTCTTATTTCCACTCACACTCACAGGCTTCAAGGGCACAGCCCTGGTCTCTCATTGTCTTCCCATAACCCAGCCCTGAAACCCACCCCTCAGTGCCCCAACCTGGCAACACACTGCCTGCCCAGAAGGCAGTGGGCAGCACCATTCCCTAATCACTGCTCCAAGAATTCGCTCCGTGGTGTGTTTTCTGTGCCTACCAGAGAAGAAAATACATCAAGAAAAGGATTGAATCAATGCCTTGTTTGCAAAACCAGGTATTTTCTTTCCACTCACCCACAAAGCTCAAGATATTTATAATTTGATAATCATTTATGTGTTTTTTCCCACGACAGGCACGGAACAGGTTACATTTCCAGATCTTTGGAAATAAGCTGTTGGAGAAAATGTCTGGGACTGATGTATGATTCTTACCCCAGTGCCCCATGAACCCTGGCTGAGAATAACGGGATCAGACACCCGTGTGTAGAGGAAGACATGCATGGATGGATGCAAGAATTGCAGCCCCAAAAGTTAACCTGGAAGAAAAATCAAAGACTGGGTTCTTGTGTGCAGAAGTTGTGGGGGGCGGTACAGAAGGACAGAGGAAAGAAACAATGAAGAAGAGATAGAGTAGATAAGAGTTAAGAAAAAGAGAAAGGGGAGAGACACACAAAAAGAGCTCAGAAGAGAGGGGTAGAGGGTGGACCCCAGAGAGAATCCTAGAGAGAGATGGAGGAAGCTGGAGATGGAGGGAAGGGAAAATCGCCCCACTATCAAAGGCAGGACTGGAGAATTCTGCCCCGGAAAACCCCTCGGCCCTGAGCTCTATCCCACCGCCCATGTCCGCTCGCGGGTGGGTCTCGGTAGTACCGGGGGCGAGTGGGGGGAGGGCGCGTCTCACCTGGGCTCTCACGCAGCTGCAGTGTGGGGCACCGGGCGGCCCGGCAAGGGGCTCACAACTTGGCGGGGGAGCCCTCGGGAGTCAAGTCCCTGCCTCCGAGGCGGGGCTTCCGCGTTCTCTGCGCCTTGGTCCCCACCTTCCGCCCTCTGGTGGGTGGAGCCTGGCAATCCTACTTACCAGAGCAGGGCCCCTCCATCAGCCTTGAACCGCAGAGGTTCTGATGGTGGGAGCAGCTCAGATAGAAAGCCCTGGTCTTGTAAACTCCAGGAGACTCTGTGGGGGCCCACCCCACAGCAGGACACCTCGGCATCCTGCAGCCCAGGATGTTTGGAGGATGCCCCACAAGCTGGGGAAGGAAGGGTGTGGACACCTGCAACCACTTCTGCAGCCTTCTGAGGGAGGCACCTGGCTCTGATTAAATAGTGCCATGCATCCCCGCCCAGCACGAGGGGCCTATAATAAACCAGGCCATCTGTCCAGAGCCACAGACCACCCTCCTTCCCTCCCTTGACATCCAGCAGGTGCCTAAGGAACAGCCTCGCTTACCCAGGGCCACACTGAGGCACAGCCAACTGCTCCTGCCAGTGCAGGAACTGTCCCTAGCTGACCATTGGGGGCAAGAAGAAGCAAAACCCCAGAGGCAGCAAAGCAGGGGACATTCTGGGAGAGTGGCCACCAAAGGCCTTATAGCAACCCCTCCAGTAAACCCAGATATGGGACTCCCACCTGGCTATGGGAGCTCCCAGGGATCAGCTGATTGAGGGGATGCAGGACCAAGATCAGGACGGGGTTGCTGTAGGAACACAGCCACTCAGAACCCCTGTGGTGGCTTCCATCCCAGAGAAAACTGTACCTGGGGTCTGACCACAGAGGGCTCTGCCTGTCCTCTTGCAGAAGTTGTAGGTCATGTCCTGCCTTCAGTGTTGGGGAGCAACTGCTGACTCCATGGGCTTACCCCTGGGGGCAAGGTTCTACTCACCACCCTGCATTTTGATAATACATACAGTGGATACCGGATGTATACACTTATACAGTCTTTGGAAGGGAGTAACATGGAGCCTCCTTGGCCCTCTTCCCAGCCCCTCCCAGCTGGTCCTCAAGGGGCCACCTGGAGGAGCCCAGGAGCTTTGTTAACTGAGGGAGGACAGCTGAGGTGGCTGAGATGAGGACGTCACTGTGGGTGAGGAGTCAGGGCCTGGGAGGCCAGTGGGTAGGAAATGGAGAGGCCATCTGTGTGAAGCCTGAGGTGAGCCAGGGCCTGGCAGGGTCTAGAAGGGGTGAGCACTGGGGCTGTTCCCAAGTCTTCTGTGATTGGAGAACAGTCTGCTCTCTACTGCTAAGCAGCGATCTCCCCAACCTTGGAGACGTAAAAAAAGAGACATTTGATTATGCACATGGGATCTGTACAGCAGATGTGAAGGGAAGGGACAGGACAATGAGGAGGGAACTGTATCATTTGTCATTTTTATGTTGTACATATAAAGATACCTATTTTCATTAGAAAAGGAATTTTAGTTAGGTATCACTCTTGGGCATACAAAACAAAATAGAATTAAGATCTTTAGTTCAGTTTAGTTTTGTGGTATGGAGGATTGAACCCAGGTCCACACATATGCAAAGCAAACACTCTACTATTGAGCTATACCCCATAAGTCTCGTTGAAGTATTTCTAAAATAGCATGACAGTCTGGTTCCCTGTTGAATGTGTTGTCTGCACCAGTGTCCCCCACACCACGTCCTCTCTCCACCATTCCAAGCACTGCCACGCAGCAGGGTGGAGCAGGGCCCAGCCCACCCACTGCCCCACTGAGAGCCAGGGTCTGCATCTGCCTCTGGACCTGGGCAGGCTGACGCTTTGTTCAGAGTGCAGCAGAAGTGGCACTGTGTGACTTGGGAGGCAATGTCATAAAGGTTCAGCATTTCTCCCTTACTCACTACAGATTCTTTTTTCTCTTGGAGCTCTGAGCCACCAGGAAAACAGCGACTCACCCTGAAGTCACTCGATGTGAGGACTCTTGAGTCACATAGAGAGGCCACATGCAGAGTCTTGAAGGACAGACCCAGCAGAGGCCAGTTTGCCATTACCCAGCTGAGGTGCCACACCTCTAGTCCCCAGTCCTCCAGGTCCTGCCTCCATGCTCAGGGCCCCTCAGGGGGCCCCTCATGGGGACCCTACTCACAAAGACAATAAAATGTCTCTTGTTTTACGTCTCCAAGGTTGGGGAGATCGCTGCTTAGCAGTAGAGAGCAGACTGTTCTCCAATCACAGAGGACTTGGGAACAGCCCCAGTGCTCACCCCTTCTAGACCCTGCCAGGCCCTGGCTCACCTCAGGCTTCACACAGATGGCCTCTCCATTTCCTACCCACTGGCCTCCCAGGCCCTGACTCCTCACCCACAGTGACGTCCTCATCTCAGCCACCTCTGCTGTCCTCCCTCAGTTAACAAAGCTCCTGGGCTCCTCCAGGTGGCCCCTTGAGGACCAGCTGGGAGGGGCTGGGAAGAGGGATGAGAGGTCCCATCTTATGCCCCTTCAAAGACCCTCTGAGTGTCACTGGTATTGTCAACATGCAGGGCATTGAGCAGAGCCACAGGTCACAAAGTCACCATGTCAACCTTTCTGTCAATCATAAGTTCAGGGAATTCTGCCCCAGGGTGGGGGCAGGGCTGTGCATGTAGCTGGTGGCAGGACCCCAGGAACCTGCTTCCCAGGTCCCTGTGCTCCCAGCAGGTTCCTGGAGGAGGGCTTCAGTGTCCATTGGAGATAGGACTCAAGAGGCCACAGCCACTGGGCACAAGCAGAGGTGGCAGAGCAGGAGGTCAGAGGTGGCCAGTGCTCCACCTACCTGTGAACACACACAGAGCCCAAAGAGCTGGCCTGGTACCAGGGACAGCCAGGACAATGGTGAGCGCCAGTCTCCGGGGGCCCTGCTCTGTCCTCTTGCTGCTGCTGCTGCTCCTACCTCCAGCACTGGTGAGAGCAGGGAGCCTGCGGTTCCATGGCCCCAGAGGGAGAATCTTCCACCGCCTGGGCAAGGGCTCCCGAAGCCACCACCATGGGCGCGACCCGAGTGCCAGGCAACACGAAATAGGGGGAAGCGATTGCCTGGGTGCCTTTGACCTCTACTTCATCCTAGACAAGTGAGTCTCTTGCCCTAGCCAGAAGCCTGTGGGGTCAGCTGTTGGTTCCCATCACTGCAGGCAGGACATGGCCACAGGGCATGACAGTTTTTGCAAGAGGACAGACAGAAGCTCCACATGGTGGTTCAGAGACAGGGGGAATGCAGGTTCTGAGGCCAGGTTCAGCAAATTAGCAAAGCCCTGTTTCGAAATAGAAAGTAAGATAGGACTGGGGGTGTAACTCAAAGGTAAAATGTCCCTGGGTTCAATGCCCAGTATCCCATCCCTCAAAAAACAAACAAAAACAGAGCCGGGCATGGTGATGCATGCTTGTAATCCCGGTACTTGGGAGGCTGAGACCAGAGAATCCAGGTTCACGGCCAGCCTCAGCTACTTAGTGAGGCCCTCCGCAACTTGGTGAGACCCTATTTCAAAATAAAGAATAAAAATAGGACTAGGGGTGTAGCTCAGATGTAGAATGCCCCTGGGTTCAATCCTCAGTACTGCAAGAAGAAGAAGAAGAAGAAGAAGAAGAAGAAGAGGAGGAGGAGGAGGAGGAGGAGGAGGAGGAGGAAGAGGAGGAGGAGGAGATGACAGCGACAGGCAGGGCCCTCTATAATCAGACCCCAGGCATAGATCTTACTCTTCCTGGAGAGGGGAGAAGCCACCATAGGGGTTCTGGGTAGGTCTGTCCCTCCAGCAACCAGACCTGGATCTTGGTCTCGCATCTCTTTAGTCAGCTGATTATGGGGAGACACCTTCTCAGCCACATGGGAGACTCACTGCTGGGTTTCTTGTGGACTTGGCCACTCTCCCAGAATGTCCCCTGCTTTGCTGCCTCTGAGGTTTTGCTTCTTCTTGCCCCCAGTGGTCAGCTGGGGACAGTTCCTGCACTGGCAGGAGCAGTTGGCTGTGCCAAAGTGTGGTCCTGGGTAAGCTAGGCTGTCCCTTAGGCACCTGCTGGATGTCAAGGGAGGGAAAGGAGGGTGGTCTGTGGTTCTGGAGAAATGGCCTGTGTTTCATTCTGGGCCCCTCGTGCTTGGTGGGGATGAACATACTAATTAATCAGAGCCCGGTGCCTCCCTCAGAAGGCTTCAGAAGTGGTTGCAGCTGTGCAAGCCCCTCCTTTCCCAGCTTGTGGGGCATCCTCCAAATATCCTGGGCTGCAGGATGCCTAGGTGTCCTGCCTTGGGCTGCTGGAGATAACAAGACTGTGGTTTCCTGACCTGTGTTCCTTCTACCATTCCAGGATGGGCTCTTATGACTTTTCTCCTTCTACCGATGACCATGGGGACATGAGCTTCAGCCCACTCACTTCTAAGCAACAGGTGCAGCCACCCTTCCACTGGAAGAGAAGTCCCTCCTCAGTGTGCAGCCCAAGGACTTCTGAGATGCCCTGGGGAGGGCCTTGCCATCCTGATGGATATGAAATTGTATTCATTGTGATCTACACTGGCTTTTCCCTAATGCCTACCAATACTGAGTGCCTTTTCATGTGCTTATTAATCATCTATATATCTTTGGAGAAATGTTTATCCAAGTTTTTTGCTCATCTTTTGTTGGACTCTTTTGCTTGTTTATTTTTATTATTGAGGTATAGGACCTCTTCATCTTTTCTGGGTGCGAATCATGTAGGTGTTACATGATTTGCAAATATTCTTTCCCATTCTGAGGGTTGTCTTTTCAGTTCCTCTGATGCATGAAAATTGTTCATTTGGATGAAGTCCAGTTTTTCCATTTTTTTTTTCTTTTGCTTATGCTTTGGTGTTATACTCACCAAATTATCACTAAATCCAATGTCACTGAGAATTTCTCCTATGTTTCCTACCAAGAATTTAATTGTTTTCTCCTTTTTTTTTAGGTCTTCCATTCATTTTGAATTAACTTTTGTAGTGGCATAAGGTAAAAGTCCAACTTCATTCTCTTGCATAAAGACATCCCGTTTTCTAGCACTATGTGTTGAAAATATCATCCTTTCCCACAAGGAGTGCTCTTTGAACCCTCCTTGGGCTTTCTATTCTGTCCCTTGGTCTCTGTGCCTGTCTTCAAGCCAGTACCACGCTGTTTTGATTACCGTCTTGATTAGCTGTGTAATAAAATTTGAAATCAGGAAACATGAGCCTTCCAACTTCATACTTGTCTTTCAAAATTTTTAGGGTTATCTGTAGTACTTCGATATTCTTTATGAAATTTAGGACAAGGTTTTCTACTCCTGCACACACAAAAAAAGTACTTTTGGGATTTTGATAAAGATCCATCATATATATATATATATATATATATATATATATATATACCATAGCTATTATTGGCATCCTAAAAATACTGTCTTCTAATTGCCATGCATGGGATATTTTCCCATTTCTTTGTGTCTTTAAATTTTTCAGCAATATTATATGGTTTTCAGTGTCTGTGTCTTTTTGATTCTTTTGTTAAATTTATCCTCAAGTATTTTTTTCACTTCTGTAAGTGGTATTTTCTTAATTCCTTTTTCAACTCTTCATTGTGAAGGTGTGGGGATGCAACTGTCTTTTGCGTGTTAGCTTTGTATCCTGCGACTCTGCTGAATTATTAGGTATAACCGTTTTCTTTTGTAAAATCTTTCAGTTTTTTTTTTTTTTACATATAAGATAACATCATTCACAAACAGCAATAATTTTATTTGTCTTTTAAATTCGGATTTCTCTTCTTCTTTCTTATTTGCTCTGAGTTGACTTCTAACACTATGTTGAATAGACATAATGGAAGTGGACAGCAGTAAGTTGCTCCAGATCTTAGGGAAAAGGAGTTTTAGTCTTTCATCATTGAGACTGTTAGCAGTGTGCCTCTCTTTTGGTTTATTGATAGTAGATCTTTATTTTTAAAATGTATTTGTTTGTGGCTACAAATGTCAAGTACTTTCTAATTTCCCTTGTGATTTTTTTCTTTGACTCATTGGTTAGTTAGGAGTGTGTTGTTTAATTTCTACATATTTGTGAACTTTCCAGTTTTCTTGCTGGTTTGTTTTTAGGTGTATTTCACTGTGATAGGAAAAGACACTTGGAATTATTTCACACTTTTTAAGGGTTTGTTTTGTGGTCTAACATGTGATCTAGCAAAAAGAATATTCCATGTGCACTTGAGAAAAATGTGTATTCCACTGTTGTCAGGTAGAATGCTCTGTACATATATATTTGGTACAGTTTTTTTTTTTAATAGGAACATTCAAGTCTTCTATTTTTTGCCTATTTCCTATATTCTATCTGGTTCTATCCATAATTGAAAATAGGGTTTGAACTCTCTAATATTTTAGCGCTATCTATTTCTCCATTCAATTATGTCAGTTTTGTTTCATAAATTTGGGGGCTCTGATCTTTGATATAGAGCTGTTTATAAATGTTTTGTCTCCTTGGCAAATTGACCAATTTACCAATGTATCATATCCTTTTTTGTCTCTTCTACCAAATATTTACTTAAATTCAATTTTGTCTAATACTAGTATATGATCACTCCAACTCTCTTCTGTTTTTAAAAATTCCTTGCCACTTCAAATAAGTTTAATTTGTGCCCTTAGGTCTAACATGAGTCTCTTATAAATAGTATAGAGTAGATTTACAAGACTACCTAGAGATTTCACCTAACTCCAATCAGAATGGCAACTATCAAGAACACAAACAACAACAAATGCTGGCAAGGGTGTGGAGAAGTGGGAACCCTAATACATTGTTGGTGGGATTGCAAATTAGTGCAACCACTTTGGAAAACAGTATGGAGGATCCTCAGATGAATGGGAATGATCCTACCATATGATCCAGTGATCCCTCTACTGGGAATCTACCCAAAAGAAAGGAAACCAAACTATCAGACCAACGCATGTGTATCTATGTTTATAGCTGCACAGTTTACAATTGCCAAACTATGGAACCAGCCAAGATGTCCAACAACAGATGAATGGATTACAAAACTATGGGATATGTACACAATGGAATTTTACTCAGCCATAAAGAAGAACAAA